>JAQIXV010000306.1:0-48874 GCA_034700625.1 Tectocepheus velatus | reverse complement strand
TGGTTGACCTCAGCGTCACCTTAGCTTCAATTCAAAGGGTTTGACGGCTTTCGGCCACAGCTTTGGCTCAATTCAAAGGGTTTGACGGCTTTCGGTCTTTGGTTGACCTCAGCGTCACCTTAGCTTCAATTCAAAGGGTTTGACGGCTTTCGGCCACAGCTTTGGCTCAATTCAAAAGGTTTGAAGGCTTTCGACCTTTGGTTGGTTTCAATTCAAAAGGTTTGACGGCTTTTGGTCTTAAACTTAAAGTTCTTTGACTTCGAGTGGAAGGGATTCTCATTTTATTGCCATTGGATTCGACAATAGATCGACATTTAGTAAGAGATTAACAGTTAAACGAATACCAGTCCTCTATTCACAGTTAATAACAAAATAATTTTGAAAATTGCTTTAAATTTAAATAATCTCTTAATTTATTTGCATTCAAACGATTGGAAAAATAATTCAAAATTAATGTCAAAATCCAAACAATTATATTAAATGACAGAAAGATATGACAAAAATCCAAACGTTTTGATGGCATTCAAAGGGAAACAAAAATTCATTTATTTAAGGGTTTCGTCGATTATAAAGACTTTTCTTCACTTAAAACATAATTAACTCAAAATATAATCGAAAGAAAATCTCTGAAAAGAATTGAAGAACTATTGGTATGCGATATATCCCGGATGTGATGTGATGTCAGTGCTGTACACTTGTATAGACCCGTCCGGCGCCTGATGTGCATACGGGTGGTGCGGATGGCCTATCGTATAGGTGTGAGGGTAGACGCCAAGCGGTTGGTGCAGATTAGAGGCCGGTATGTAAGTCGGCTGTTGATTGGCCACCAGTCCCTCCAAATAGATTACCGCCGGGTTTGCCGTTCCTGTGAAGACAATCAGAAGACTTTTAACACAGAATCCCATCATTTTGTTGTACTCTTTGGGGCCAACACTTTGTGGCCAATCATAACATGCATTAGAGGACAGGAATAAACATTTTTGGGGACAAAAACAGCTCTTATTTTATCACTAAATAAATGAAAAATTAGTTTTAAGACTCGATTCGAAGTCTTATTCTAAACTAAAGCTAAGATTCAGTCAAACAAATGGTCAGAATATATGAGACAATTGTTGGATTCAAACCTTGAGGTACGGTATGAACCGTATGTTGTGTTTGTGTCTGTCCGGCGAACATACAGGACTGCTGTGAGGAAGTGGACGCCATTTGGGCGTAATTGTGAACCACCTCTTCCTCGTTGGCCACTTCAACGACAGTAGTCATCTGTTGGTTGACCTGAACCTCCGCTTTCTGTTCATTCTCTTTGTTCTTATTCCGTCCCTCTTTGAGGATAGAGTACTGTTCCTCCCAATACTTGAGGTCACCGCTAATCCTTTCGACGGCCTCTTCGAGTCGTTTCTTCTCTTCCATACGTTTCTGGAACTCCGGGTCGTCATCAGCGCCGGCTTCGGCACAATGACAAGTGGCCATCGATTCCTTGAGCTTAGAGTTTGAGGACTCGTACTCTCGTTTAAGTTTAAGTACGACTTTAATCAATTGCTTTGATATATCGATTCGGGCTCTCATTGTCTTAATCTTCATAACCAACTGCTGAACCAATTGCATGAGTTCTTCGACTTGTGTCTCATATATCTTCCGTTCGATATCCAAATTGAATTGAATGGTCATCTCTGCCGCCGAAGAGCCGATCATCTGTTCGTCGATCTGTTGGTCGCTATTGTTATCCTCCTTCGGATCTGATCCGCAAACAAAGAAATCAATTGAAATAAGTCTTAAAAATTGATTCAAACCTTCAGTCTTATCGTCGACCTTATCCTCATCGGTCTTATTGTCTTCAGCGGACTCTTTGTTGTCATCAGTGGTCTGTCCGTCAGTATTGGATGAGTCGACGGTCTCTTTGAACTCTTTGCGGGCCTTCTCTCTGGCGATCTTAAGCATAGCTGCCCTCCAATTGGACGGCAATCTCTTGACACTCACATCAATGCACTTAATTATCTGTATTTTATCGCATTTGTCCTTAAGTTTGGTCAGCGCTTCCTCAGTGGTGGCCATCTGTTTGGTGGCCGCCGTCTTGTCGTCATCGCTCTGGCACTGACATAAAGACCTCAACTCTTTTAGTGAGTTATGACAGGTCTCCAAATCTTGTTTAATATTGGCTGAAGAATAAGAAGACAATTATTGGATCAATTGGTGGCAACAATATGGTGGGGGAGAGACCGGGGGAACACTAACCGAGAATGTGTTTGTGTTGTCCGATGTGTTGGTACTCTTCGATGAGTTTGTCCAACACCTCATACCTGTCGGCAATCATTTTCCTCAACTCTTTGTATAATTTCTGAGTTGATGTGAATCTCAACTTAAATGGTAAGTCGTTTACGTTGTCCGACATCTCGTCTGAAGACATATATATTCGGATCGTATTTCAAAAGGCAATCAACGAATCAATTGGTGGTCAATAAAAGTGTTTGAATCGAGTGTTGAACTCAAAACGTGTTGACAATTGTCTGTATGTCTGGAGAAGTGCCGCGACTTTTACTGTTTGTATTTTCTGCAAAAACTAAGCGATTAGTCAAATATTTTTTGTTGACTAATCATAAGTGAAATCCAATTGAAATTCAATGAAAACTATTTCTACAAAACATTGTTAACGACTGTATTATCGACGGCCGCCATAACTGAGTGGAGAAACTGTATTACAGTCAACACCCGTTATAATGACAACGAGTGACACGTTTTTAGTGTTAAATAAATTTGACGTCAAATCGGTTGTGATTTTCTCCAATCAGTTATTTTTGTCATTAATTTTGTGTTTTTGTCGATTCACATGTGATTTGTTTTTGTAGATTAAACTCATTTTTATTAATTTTATTAGTAATCAGAAGAGTTGGCCATTGGATTAACGTCTGTCACCGCTGTTTAGGGATTAGCGAACGTTTGGTATCTTTATATATATGTTATAATTGTATTGACGTTATCCCAAGTGTTAAAAAGGTTTGGTTTGTTGTTATCACAAATGATGTCAGTCTTGTATGTAATGGTCAGTCCATTCATTGCGATAGCGTTAACGAAAGGGGACTAACGTTTGGCTAACATTTTATTTGATTTATTTGTTGTATTGAATTCTGGTTACAAAAGCACAGAATCTTATCAATCGATTCCTTGATATAATGTCAGAATATTCTGCTTTTTCTATAGACTTATAAAAAATTTGAATATAATTATGTATTACTCGGTGTTTATTTGATATTCAAATGAGACATAACAACCTTGGATATATTATTTTCAATAGTTTAACATTTTCTGTTTATTTCATTTACAATTTTATCGATATTTTTTATCAAAAACAATTCTAACAAACATCTTGGTCAATTAAGTTTAGATGATTGAATAGATAATATATAATCAATTGAATTGAATTGAATTAGTTAACAATTAAATAACCAATTAATAAACTTGGACAATATTTATAATGGACATTATTTTTTCACTAAATTAGCTTGATCAAAATTGTAATTTTTATTTAATAACAGAACACAATTTCATTTGTTCGAGATAAAGTTTGAGTTTATTGCTCAATGAATTTGCTTACTGACCTTAATCGAGGTCTTAATAAACTTTTGATTGTCTGCTCTAATGACTTGATGAGATGAGATGTGCTGGTTATTAAAGATGGCTACTTAACCTGTTTGCTGGATGGGAAGTGGTCCAGGGTTGCATGGGTCGTCTGATGGACATTCATTCGTTGTCTCACCTTCGTTCTCATTCGTTTTACCTGTCTTACAGGCGCACCGACTCTTGATGGGAAAGGTAGCCCAATATTCGGGCCAATCGTATGTGCGTTTAGTAATCACTCCCAACATATTGAGAATCGCAAAGATTTTAGGCCGTACCTCATCAATGTCCCACTTATTGGTCACATTTGAAATAATGGCAGCTATCGCTACAGCCTGGTTAAAAATCATAACAATTATAGCAAGCTAATTTATTGAGGAAACAAATATCAATTCAAATATGAAAAAGAATTTTGTTGTTTGATTTGAATGGAAAGGAAGTCAATTATAATAGAAATCAATACTCACTGCGGCTACAGATATGGACATAACCACAATAAAAGTCAGTAAACTTCCGCAACAACTCCTCATTTTTCGAGAATTTTCACCAAGAATTGGAAAGTTGAGAGTTGTTTTCAAAAACTGATATTCATTTGAAATAAATAATGAATTATCAGTTTTTTCTTCTTTGACTAAAAGAAATTGAAAGCGTTTTCTTCGATTCGTTCAAAACGTTTGTTAAATAATTTATTATTTTTATTATTATTTTATGTTATTTTTCATTTGGCTTTTAAACCGAATCTCTCGTAACATATATTTTTTAAGCCAATAATAATCGTATTAACGCTTCTTGTGTATTGAATAGCAACCAATCCCAGGGTAAAACTGTTACAGTATTGTGTGTCGTATTTATTGCTAGATCAAAATGAAAAGCCATTACCAACCGCTACTGTTTTTTATCGACTTTTTCCCGCTTTCTTATGAACAGAATTCCTGCGACTGTTTTCCCAACAAAAAGATATTTTATTTATTTCATTGCGTTTTGGCTGACGTTTAGGATATGTATAATTAAAATACAATTTTGAAGCACATTAGAAATGATCTAGATCGTTTGAAAACAATTTGGACCACTTCTATCGCTTAATAAGAATTCAATTTAATTCACTCCAAATTGAGTCCTTATGTATTCCAGTAGAGATCATCTCGACATTAGAATAATTGAATATATCTTGATCAAATTTTGAGTGCATGATTGAACATGGGAAACTCTATATTATATTTGTTGCAATGATTTGACTGGATATAAATGGCACACTTATAAGGAATTGATTTTCTTGAAATGTATGATATAAATGAATTCAATGTATTGTGAAATTATTTCTATATATCAATAAATGTATTATTAAAAGTATATTTGAAAAAAAATCGATGAAAAAAAGGATTGAAAAAAATAAAAATACTATTAATTCAGTGTTAGTAGATTTTGAAATTTAAATTAATCTGGCATAAAAATTAATCTTGCATAGAATATGCAATTAGATCAAGTCTTGATTATCAAGGAAAATTTGATACTGTCTTTCAAATAATTGTTTGACTAAAAGCATTAAAATTCTTTTAAATAGCAATTCATTAGGTTTTGAGTGAAAATAATGGCATTGAAATGATTACTCTCTTAATTAAAATAGATTTTTATCAGAATAATAACATTCGGTACAATACTAATGAAATTCTTGGTAATTTTGTTTCCCTTGACTAATGAATTTCGAGCAAAAAATATCTCGTTTTTTAATGAATGAAAAAAGTTTTAAATTTTTGAATGATCTGAAACTTAATTAAAACTTTTTTGATTAATTGGAAGTCTCCATGGTCGTATATAATACATCAAATTCACTCTAGCAAAACAAATTGCTTTCTTTAAACTCATGAATATTCTGGAAATTGAAGTAAAAAAAGTTTTATTTGTTTTTCAAGAATTGCTTTGTTTTTGATTGAAATCCCAAATCGATTGTTAGTCAGGAAGTGATTTAAGCGATACTTTTTTAACCACAAAAATATACGTTTGACTCAAATATTTCAACATTAAGTATAGCCTCTGAGAAAAGTTTGCTATTGTGTGGGTATATAGAGATCTTAA
This sequence comes from Tectocepheus velatus, assembly GCA_034700625.1. Taxonomy (NCBI): domain Eukaryota; kingdom Metazoa; phylum Arthropoda; class Arachnida; order Sarcoptiformes; family Tectocepheidae; genus Tectocepheus; species Tectocepheus velatus. The sequence goes on along the minus strand of JAQIXV010000306.1, from coordinate 43,189 downwards.
GGGTAGAGCGAAGAATAATCCAGTCATTAAATATATATATATAGGAGTAATGTTTTGGGCTCTAGTCATGCATTTTCATCGATCATTTGAACCAAAAGTTTTCTTCTTATGACAAATGATTAGAAACAGTCGACTCCTGGATCACAATAAGTCTATACAATTATATTTATTGAACGGAGAATTAGGAATAGTGTTAATGCATAACATGAGTCGCTTTCAATACTTGGCAACAATTTTTGTGAATTATTTATTGCAATCAAGTTATCGGATATTCAGTGCCCTTTCTTTTAATGAAGGGTTGACTCGCTGTACCATTCGCTGAAATCCCGTGTTTTTGAATAATTACAGAGACTTTTAGTGGTTTTCATCGATTTTTTTTATAGTCATCGTATAGTAAAACAGCTATAAATTAAATGAATTGTTTTTCATTCATATATTGTCAACAAATGTAATGTTCCGACAGTTCGTTGAACTGATGTCGTAATCGTATTGAGAAATATTAAAATCTATTGAAATGTTTACAATTATTTCATGTTTTTCGTATGAAAAACGATTACATTCGTAATGTTATTGTCGAAAGGATAATTAATCTAGATGATTCTTTCTTCCAATTCAATTTAGATGGTGACTCAGCCCTACACACGGGACCGGGAGTTATTGATTTGATTAATAGTTTTTTTTCATTTAATTTTTTTTTCTGAGAAAAAAATTGATGCAAATATTGAAACAAATTTTTATTTTTTTTATTAACCAATAGTTTTGTTTACATTAAAAGTATTAGAAAATGAAAAATATTTTTTTTCAGAAAACTTATTGAATTTTATTTTTTGATTATTTCCGTCAGAATTGTTATCAAATAATTTTATCTCAAATATTATGAAATTTCGAGAAAATGTTGAAAATATTTGTTTAAAAAAAATGAGTATAAAATGGTTACAAACGATATAAAACTGATATAAAAGTACGAAATGTGCGACAAAATTGTGTTTTCAATTAATTAGGAAAAAAGTTATATAAAATTTGAGACCAAAAGTGCATTAATTTGTTGTTGAAGTTGTTACAAATCTTTTAATAAAAAGATCAAGAATATAATAATCTATCAAAAAAAGTCTGATAATGAATGACTTTAACGCTATTCAAACATTGAATCTAAAGCTTATTATTAAACCCAAAGAGAAGTCACAGTTTCCTATCCATCAAAAGCCTCAAATCATTAGTAAATGAGCCACAGATTTGAATAAAATATTTGTCACCAGAAAAACGTGAGGTTAAGCTCGAGTTTAGGCACAAATACACAAACAGTTTGACAAATAATCGTATGATTTTTTTGTGTGTGTATTCGCACTCAGAATAAACATTTAATTAATGTATTTAAATAAACAGCCAAATGTCATATCATATGAATGTATAACTGATTAATGTTTTTCACAAAAAAATATCTGCGATTATAAGCTCATAGAGTATGGAAATCGGTGTCTAATTAAACATTTTTTTCCCTGGTCAAACATAACATAACATAAAGACATTTGTGAAAAAACAAACTTGATTATTTTTTAATTTGGACAAGAACAATCATTTTTTTGGACAAAATTTTTCGATGAAACTTTTTCTGTAAGTTTTTTTTGTCGTTGAATGGATGGAGTGCTCATCCATTAGGCCTTGGAGTGGGACGGACTCTGAGTGGAGGTCTGGACGGTTTGCCGAACGGTTGCTTTTGTTTGATTTGTTCCCTTTGGTTGCGTGACTTCTGAATGGATCTCTTTATGTAGACTTTGCCATACGTTCCCAAAAAGTTAAACAAACTGAAGAACTTCTTCTTGAAGTCCCTCGACACAAATTTATCCATTTGGTTCTTCTTAATGATCAAATAGCCAGCAGAAAATATCTGTATTACAAAATTCAAGAAAAATAAAAAGATAAACGGATTCCCAAATGAGTTCAAACAATAAATTTTGGAAAACAAATATACATTTGAGTGAAAAAAATTATAGAAAAGAGAAGATAAAAGTCAAGAATTTTTCTTATAATATATAGAAATAGATATAAATATATTGAATAATAAATCAAATCAATAGAAAAACAATTATATTCTGAACTCACGATTCAGTTTATGAAGTGATTATTTTTTAGATCCAATTATTTTATTGCCACTGAATTGCAATTTATTTACAAGTTTTTTGACTTTTTCTCAATAATTTGTTTATCGATAAAATGACTATGATACAAAAAACTTAGAAAACAAAGCAACAAAAGCGACTAATACTCTAAGCATGGTGAATATAGCACCTGAATAATTGCCTAGAGCTTCAGCTTTTCTTCTATGTTATCGAAAACATCTCTAAAATAGTTTTGAAGACTTTCACCCCAATTATAATTAATGATTACCGTGGCCAATAGAAGGGACGCCACAAATATTGTACAACAGGCACACGTCGAACAGGAACAGCACATCTTCAGCTATCCTTTTGTCGAATGTTTTTCTTGGTTTTTGTCGAATCTGTTGAAACACTTCTTTTGTTTTCTTTTGGGCGAAGAGTGAAAGTACTTCTCCTTTTCGTGTTGAGAGTCGATCCAAAGATATTATATTATATTTGTTATTAAGACATGTATTTTGCAGTCATTATAAACCCACGCAAAACAAAAGTTTCATTATTTTGATTCGTTTCTATCATTTAATCAATACTTTTGTAAATAATACCAATAAATGCAAATGATTTGATTTCAATACAATAGGGAGGGGAGAGAGAGAGAGAGAGAGAGAGAGAGAGAGAGAGAGAGAGAGAGAGAGAACTGAATGAAACACTGAATTTAATTTCGAAGAAACATTTTCTTCAGTCGATTAAAACAATTCCCATAAGTTTTCTCCAGATTTCAGATTTGATTATAGTTTTCGGATAACACCCGTAAAACACACTTTCCTGTCGCACTTATCTCAGCAGTCAGTCCTCTGACTATGAAACTCAATAACGACAACGACTGACGAAAAAAGTATCTTTGGTTCTGAGTTTTAATACAAATATATTTCACTTTCGTTTGTTGAATAATAACCGGAATAAAAAATGTTGAAAATAATATATCGATTTGTTGAGACTTAAAAGCATAGACACTGTACAGCCCTTCCACTTTGAAAACGTATTTTGCATACAAACTTATTAAACATCAAACTGTAAGACACATAAAAAGCACAGCCTTTTTATGGTTTACCCGGAAAAAAATGTTCGTCTATTTACTGGGAGTCACTCTGACTTTCAAATACAGTAATAATTTATATAACTTTCTCTTTATCTCTACCTCTACTCAAAGCCAAAGATTGCTTTTTGTATTATATTCTGTTCACAGAATTTTATACTGAATTTTCTTCGCGTAAGTAATAAATAAAATGATTGCTAAGTAACCAAACAATAGCCATAAGAAGTAAATAAATGACTCTATGAATGCATCGATGAATCAAAACCCATATACAATGGAAAGGTATTATTTGTTGTTTAGATTGTGTTAAAAAAATTTTTGGTAATCCTTTGATAATTGAATTTTTGAGTTAAATATATATCGATTTTAACGAATAAAAGAATTTTTTCAAATGTTTTGAGTGATTTCAAACTTATTTTATGATTAATATAATTGAATTTATTTTTAATCAATTGGAAATATCCATGGTTATAGATTTTTGACTGACCCCCTTGGTCATCTCCCCTTAAATTCATTGAAGGAAAAAATTCTTTCGCTAAACGAATATTGTGAAATTACTCAAGCTCAATTAATTTCAGGAATATTGTGCAACAAAATGTCGTAACTCATTTTCCAAGTTCATTAGTTGCTTATTAATTATTCATGTTTGTTATTTATAATTGTATAAATTATTTATGCAATTCATTCAAACATAATTTAGCAAGCATTTCTCTTTTTGAGAAAAAAACATATCAATAGCATAGAAAATGAAATAATCTATTTAATAAATCTAATCTATTTAAAACAATATAGTTGGTCTCTAATTTAATATCAAGTAAACATAGAGTGAAAAATAATTATGTTAAACAATTTTTTTTGAAGTAAACCAGAATATTCTTTGACATCATACCAAGGAATCAATGGATCAGATTCTGCGCTTTTATACCAGAATTCAATTTAAGAAACAAATAAAATGTTTACTAAATATTAGTCCCCTTTAGTTAACGCTATCGCAAGAATTGTCTGACCATTACATACAAGACTGACATCATTTGTGATAACAACAAACAATACCTTTTTGACACTTGATTTTACATAACGTCAACACTATTATGACGTATATATAAAGATACCGAATGTTAAGTAATCCCTGAACAGCGATGACAGACACTAATCCAATGGCAAACTCTTCTGATTATTAATAAAATTAATAAAAATGAGTTTAATCTACAAAAACAAATCACATCTGAATCTCAAAGACATAAAATTATTGACAAAAATAATGGATCGGAGAAAACTAAAAACCATTTGACCACAAATTGACTTAACACGAAAAGATCAGTTATTCACTGTATTTATAATGAATTTTGACTGCAATACAGTTTCACAGCTCAGGTATGGCTGCTGTCGATTATACCATCGCTCGGAATGTTTTGTAGAAATAGTTTTCATTGAATTCAATAGCATTTCGGTTAATATTAGTCAACAAAAAGTGTTTGACTAATCGCTTATAAGGGGGATACTAAAGGGGGTCATCACCTGTTATAACATTAATACAAAGAAACCTCTTATATAACTACTTCCATATAACAGAAAAATATGCAGATATTGATGAAGACTAACCCCTAAAAATACTAACTTCAACATTGAAAGTTATCCTCATATCGTTAACCTGTTCTAGCTCGAAAGATTAGCATGTTTAAAAATGTTTCCATAGAAATGGTGTTCAACTGTAAAATCATTATTTTCGTATGACTGCCGTCAGAGGCGCTACAAAAATTGGTTTTCAATGATATTCTTTATATTCAATTATTTATAGTTTTTTGCAGAAAATACAAATATAAAAGTCGCGGCACTTCCAGACGTTTTTCAGTGGAAATTAATTTCTCGTCAAACAAATGGAGACTAAAATATCGTAAAGCCTTTTGCGGGGAAGAGTTTCAACAAAATTAAAGTCAAAAATCAAACCGTGTTTTGAGGTTTCGTTTCGTTTGGAAGACTAATCACCTGAAGAATGGCTGCTTTTATAGCAAAACAAATGGTTGGGAATCAACTCTCGGCTGTTAAAGGTTTGCAGAGAATATATCTCTTATTTGGCTCACGATTTGATTCCTGCAATAATTTCAAATTTGAAACTTTCAAAATTCAAAGCCCTCCATTTATCTTGCAAAAATAATAGCCAAGAATATTCTTGGATTCCTATAATAATATCCTATGAATAAGAATTATTTCCGCTTCAATGCATTTGATACCCAAATAACAAGTTGTATATAAAAATAATTATCAAATTTCGTTACAAATTATCAAAAATTGATTTGAGATTAAAATTAATTTTTAAAGAAATCTGAAAATCATTTGAAACAGAATTTAATTCAATTGAAAAAATATTTATCGATTTTTTCATTACTTCTGAAATTATTTTTAATTAATGTCTCAATTCTGGAGTTCTGATTAAACGGAAAGCTTTCCGATCAATTTGAAACAACGTACCATGGTTATTTCACAACAAGAATACCCAAAACCTTCGTACATTTTCCTGGGTTTTAATATTTTAATATTAAATTATTTGATTCTTTTAGATTCAAATACTTTAGGATTTCATAATTTATAACAAATTCATAGGTTTTGTCATTGAAATGTTGAGCCCCCGGGCGGACAGATGTCTGACAGCTTTTATGATTCAATATGTTTTGAGTCAAACTCACATTTTGCCAGAAATTCAATTCAAATGAAAGTCTAAATTATTACTCATTTTATTATAAATTGAAAAATAGTATTAATTTTTATTTTAATTATCTATTATTTTAGTGTTAATTCATATAATTTAATACCAATGATGAAGATTTGATGTTTATAGTTAAGGGCAAAGAATATCCAGGTTTTTTAACTAGGTAAATAATGTTCAGGTCAGATATAAAACGTTCTAAGATCTGAGAGACACCATATTTGGGCGAAAAACTGTATTTTTTTAACCTTTAAAAGTCGAAACCCACGAAGTATTTGAATAATTATTCAATTAATGCAAAAAACGTCACATAGTGTGGGAAATGTCATTACATTAACCCTTTTGTGAATTATTTTCAATTGAATTCATGTGCAAACTGTTGGATACAATTTCCTTACAGTGAATATTGAAATTAATACTCAAAAGTCAGTCCTAAATGTCAAGAGTTTAAATGTTTTTTGTTTTCTCATTCGTTTGACAAACCATTTGCTCGATAACTATGCCATCAATAGTTTTGATTGGTATCAAAAATGAAAATATATTGTATACAAATAGACATCAATAGAAAAATGGATTTATTTGTCCATTAGATCAAAGACTATACAATCAGTTGAAATGATTTTCATTGAGATATCATTTTTCTTAAGAATCCATTTGTTTCTTAAGACAATATCTTTTTTTTGTATGCCGTGAATGACACGAATGGTATGCCTGTCGTATCTGTGAGTGCTGTTCCGTTGGGACATTATAACAGACTTAAGTCTTGTCCAGACTTTTACTTAATACGAGTCAATATACGAGTGTATGAGTGGCACACAATTCCCGGCGGAAGCGCCAGTCCTTTGTTCTCTTCTCGAGTGATATCTGTCCAGTGACTGCACAGACACCACATTATTGCCCAAAATTTAGAGCACTTTCGCTGAAAATGTGCAAAATTGTGTGACAAATATGAGCTTGGTATTTCATTAAAAAATGATATAGTCTATATGATATAGAGCATATTTTCTTTTGCTTAACACTTGGCTGGAGAATGAATTATATGAAAATTGAATTAAATTTCTCTTCTGTTTGACAACAATAACATATGTTTACGATTGGAGTCTATTTTTGTGAACAAATTTTCGTAACTCTATTCCCATTTAGATCTGAGTCTTAATTATTTTCTAATTAAAAATCTGTTTCGGAGTTTGTTTTGACTTAAAATAGGAAATCACTAAAACTAAAACAATTAAAAATAGAGAGAATTTTATTTAATTAGTGTATAAATTATATTTGAATTATTTCAAAACACTTTGTTTTCTATGTTTTTGATGTAATTATTTTCAGAATAATTACTGTTATTTCTGTTATTCTTATCTTTTTCTTGAATTAATGATCCATTAATTTGACTGATATTTCATTTATCTAATCCTTAAAAAAAAAGTTACAGAATAATCTTGCAATTTCATGAAAGATACCATGAATTTTGCACTTAGAATAATAAGGGAATTCAGTTTTCTTTGAATTATCTATAATTCAATCAAACATTTGTCAGCAAAAGTTTGATATCTTTCAAAATCTAATCAAAAAATTAGATGAATTTGCTGTTAGTCGGGTCCGTCTGTTTGAAGTCGCGTAGCAACCAATGCAACACATTTTCATTTGAAGTCAAATCAATTTTAATGTATTAAAGCAATTGATAGAATTTTTTGATTAAAATTTTAAGCAACAAATAATAAATACAAAAAAGGTTTCTATTTTTGGAATTTCAACTAAAAAATACAACTAGGGAATTGACTTTTTATGAACTTGTTCATACCGTAACGTTATTAACGTTAATTCAATAGCAGAATCGATATAACAGATAACGCTTTGCATTGACTTAATGTTAATTAGATTTTATGCAAAATATGAAACACTTTTGACATACGTTTGATTGAAGTGAAGGACAGTCGACATAAAGTAAATCCCATTTTATTTTGACTGTATTTACACTTTACTAACACTGGTGTCATTCTAATGTCAAATGTATTTGTTTGAAAATATGGGCACAGAATCACAAATTTTGTAAATTAATTGCATTTTTTGTTCCTTTACTCCGAAAACAGTGTAAAATATATTTGAAATACTGATAATCCGCTGATAATTAAGTACAGGAGACGAGGGACTGGTAGGCCTTCAAGCCGTTTCACTACAATTCAATATATAAAAAAAAATTTGAGCTCAGAATTTGTTGAACTTTTATATAAAACAAATATTAGTTTAAGAAAAGTATTATTAGATTTTTTTCATGGCTTCAAACGAAATGATCAAAAAGTTTTATAAAATTACTTTTTCTCAACAATTAATTAGTGAGACTTCGCTCGACTGATACCTGTGCTCTACATCTACTTTATATTGTTTGGAGAGAAAAAAATAATAATATTCTGTGCAGTTTTTTCTAAGCGATAAAATTTTTTTTCTAGATCATTAACTATAATATTAGCTTGGAAGGCCACAGGGGGTTTGGGTATAGCCAAATCAGCAAAAACAATCTTGGCTAATTTAGATTTAATGTTGGTTCGCAATTTTAGGTATTCGAGCAGAAACTTAAATTTAAACTAAAATCAGTACAAATTTATTAAGATAACGGTCATACCCTTGATCCTGTGTAAAGAATTTACCCAGAATCGACCATTTTGCAGAATCTTGGAACCCCTGGCGCTCCTGATCTTGGCTATCCTTAATAATAGTATTAAATAAAAAAATATTCAATTCAAAGGATGTGAACAGGAATTCAATTAAACGAATGCATTCTTTTTATACAATAAAACACAGAATATTCTGTTCGACGAAAAATAATTTCATTTTTCTGATCCCATATATAATAAGCAGAATTTGGATTATTTTTCAAATGAAATGATGTTTTTTGCATCCTATTGAACACAGAGATGTACAAGCTGAAATTGTTTGATGTTTCTTGGAATAAATCAAATTTCTTGATTGTTTTTTGTTCTAGAATATTCTTTTGTATTATTTTTTATGAAATGAATTGCAAACAAAATGATATAATAATATTTTGAATCTCTATTTCAAATATTTATATGATTTTTATGAATAATTCAGAAATAAATCTGAAAATAAAATTATTTATCGTTTCGTCAGAAAAATCTTTATTCAGATTGGATTCAGTCGTCGACTCAAATCCCAAATGAATTTCATTTTTGTTTTATAACGGAATGAGATTTCATTTCTATTGGCTTTTGGAACCTCTGGGTAAATAGAATTGCTTTTTGTATAAACAAGGCAAATTTTCCGACCATAAATCATTGGCTGAATTGATAGCTCAACCCTTTTCTGGAGTGTTTTCCTCTCAAATTCATTTCTCAATGGATTTTTGTTTTATCCCAAAAGACAAACACATTTGATAAACGAACTGAACTTTCGATTAAATTTAGTCCCAATTAATTATATTTGTTTTGCAAGATGATGATGATCATGCCTAATAAACAATATCCATATTACCCTTGGCAACCCGCATAGGATTTTATACTGTAGCATGATGTTTTCAAAAAATAAATTTCAAGTTAATGAGTCTTATATTTTCTGGGTTTTCATTTTAAAATTTTTTTTTTAAAAGATTCAAAATCACAAAAATTCAATTAATTATTATTTTTTATTTTTGACCTAGCAACTACAATCATAAGTACTAGTGTATTTTAAATCCAAATTACAAGATGCGGATTATTCAGATTTATTTCTAATGAAAATATTTTTTATCTTTTTTCATGAATAATATTTACATGTACAAGCTATTCTTTAATATCAAAACTCAAATGATTATGGCATGATGAAAATAATTAATTTGTTACTTATTAAAATTCAAGATTATCTGAAAAACTAATAATGAAATTTGATTTAATATCAGAACGAACAAGATTGTTCGAGTTTTTAATGTTCCTCAATGACAGTTGAAATTGTCTACAGATTTATTTGGAGTTGGGTTACGAGTAATACCAAGAGCTACATCTTGTTTACTCGATTAAAACCGATCGAAGACTTATCTTTTTTTTGGTCATAAGAACAGAATTTGTTGAGAACCGCAAAATATGTTTCAATATTTGTTTGGTTTAATATTTTTTGGTTTATTTTTGGTTTTGAATTCTGTAAATATCTTCTCAACAAAAGCTCACTTCAATACCAGTGATAGGAAAGGGAGAGATTAATATAAAATCCCTTGACTCGAACATTTTGGTTTGGTTAGGTAAAAAATCGAATTACCTAGGAGAGTTTAGATGAATTCTGCGAAGTATTGTAAGCCCGACATCTCTGATAATTGATCAAAGCCTACATCGCTTTATTGTCAAGTTTTTTTTGTACCGGAGGCTATGTTTTGCTGATATTCTCCACATTATATCTGAAGAATCATAAGTTATTGCACTTCACATAATAGACTTCTATTCACTGCAATGTTTGGCCACAGATTCATACAAAACATTTGCTAGAAATTCAACGATTTCTACAAATATACGACTTTTTTTTATCATCTATTATGTCGACTCTTCTACAGTAATGTTCGGCATATGTACCGGATATCTGACTTTTAACGACAATCTAGCAACTCTCTAGCAACCACAATCGGCATATTTTTTAGATGTTTTTTTCATTTGTAAGTATGTTCTTGGTCAATCTCCAGTTTTCAGACTTTTATTGTATTTCTATTTAGTCGGAAATCAGTTTAAATTTTTAAAAAAAATTAAAAGTCCGACCCTTTTATTGAGAAGTTATGCTGACCTGACATTGGGTTCTATTGTTTGGATTCATTTCCAATGAATATTTTAGTGTTTGTATTCCTATCACATGAATTGTACTTGGCTATTGTTTGACATTGGCAAATTGAATTAAAAAAAGAGCCATGTGCAAATCTTTAACTGAAGACATTCTGTCAAATAATAATCATTTAAGACTTTTTTGGACCAAATTCTGGACATTGTTTTGTCAGTTGTTATCACAAACGACAGAAACAATTGTTGTCTTCAGTTATGGTTTGCAATAAAAATAACTTTTCGACGAAACTATTGGACAGAAAGTGCGCCCGAAAAAGGATTTAATACAAATAAATTGTTTTCTCTCTCTTCGTAAACCTATTGGCAAAGGCTATCATCCGGTGCTGTCGACAACACAAATGTCTTATGGAGTGACTAATGAAATAGGAATTGATGTGAAGATAATCTGATTAAACAGTTTCGGACAGAATTGCTATTCGGATATACATCTGAAGATATTACCGAATGTCTTAACAGACGATAATTTTATTTGTTTTCATTCTGTGCTCTCAAATGAGCGATAGATTCGTTTTTATTGAAGACCTCTTTTATTTGTCTCATAAGTAGTGCCAAAAACTAGTAATCAATTAAAGTTGTATTTTTAGGGACAGACTTATCACTAGTTTTTTATGAGTTAACGGACAGCAAAATAAAGGGGATTCTCAATGATTGCAATCAATTGTCTGATTGTATCCGAAATTGTTGTCAAAAGTCTTCAAACATTTTTGCTGTTGTCGTCGTGTAATCAAAACTAATGATTTGCGTGAAATACACGACATATCTATCTATCGGTGGCTTTCAGTTTCAGATGCCCAGAGTCTTGTGTCTGTTTGAGATGTGCCGGAGCTCTGAGTTCTGTTGTGACTCAAAGACTGTCTGTTTTTCTGCCATTAATTATTTGACGCTCGAAATCATTAGCTTTGGGTCTAATGATTGCATAGACTTTACTCACATCTCACTCCACATCGAATGCTATTCTGTGCACATGTTTTATGGTATTAAGAGTTGGTTAGACATCAGTTGGCTGTCGGTTATGTCAATATTAATTTCGATTAACACAAATTCCTGGTAAAGTCAAGTCCAGTGTCCACCCAATCCCTTTCCATTTGGAGCCCAAACCCCGAAAAACTAATTCATCAAAAAGTTATACAAAATTAAAGCAAAAACTGTTTCTCAGTTTCTCAGGAATTTTCATATAATACCAAAAAACTATAAAAAGATAAAAACTTAAACGAAAAAAATTTGTGGGAAAAATATGATTGAAATTTAAAATTCAAATTTAAAATATTTTCACGTCATATATGAATTTTCAAGAGTGTTATCTAGGTCATATTATATTCAAAATTGAAAAATCAATACATGACTACCATATTCACAGAAAATAATGAGTCAAGTTGTGTGTGAGTGTCGTTCCCATCAAAGTAACGACAATTTCAAGAATATTCTCGAAATCATCACTCATTCAAAAGAGTGGAAGAAAAGTAATAATAATTTTGAATAACTGTCTGACGATAGACACCAAGAGATACAGTAATAGATGTGAAGTCAATGGAGTGAGAGATTGAAATGAAAATTTGCATTCAATTTGAGGGAAAAAAATATCTTTTATTTTTTGAATTTCATCGCAACATAAAAAGAAACTTACGATTCAATCGATTGAAGGGATGGCAGCCCTCTCTCTACTATTCAACGACTCCAAGAGATTTCTATTTTGAGATCAAATTTGAATGAAATTCTTGTTTTGATAGCGGAATATGTTATCAATCATTTCCGTAACGAAAGCCTTTCTATTCAAATGACAAAACGAAAGGCAAAAATTGTTTAATAACTTTCTCACAAACATAGTATTGATCAATGAATTCATCAATTCATGACATTTGCAGACAATATAATATTCATTTTCACAGAATATATTCACTTGAGTTTTGATTTCAAATATCCATTATTTTGTTTTCTATCGTATCGTTTGATCAAAAGATTCTCTTGATTTCAATTACAAATATTTCCAAGATTATTCAGCAAAGAAAAATTATTAGCAATAATTCCGGGTTTCCCAATAAATCCCTTATTTATAAACTCTATTAAAGCGAATTATCTAGATGATCTCCCACTCAAGCAATTAGAGGAAAAGATTTTTTTTCTTTTTTGCCATCAAATTATTCTCTCACTTAAAGGCATAAGAGTTTTGGCTATTTTTATATAATTATCTCATTTTTCGGAATTAAATTACATAATAATTACGTTTATTATAATTGAAACCAAAATTTGTTTTTCTCTTAACTATAATTTTTTAGAGAATTCTTAGGAATTCATTAATCCTTAATTCAAGTCTCGACTGATTGCTATTAAAGCAAAATATATGAAATGTTTTGTAATTTATCAGAAATAAAATTAATGAATCTTAAAAATTGTTCAAGCTTATTTGCAAGTTTCCGACTTTGAAATTAGCCAGGTTAACTTTGATTAACTCATCCATTAATACTAAAATTCAATTAAAAAACTTTTCAGATATCGGTGGCGGAGGAGAGACCCTAACAGCAGAGGAAAAGGAAAGGTTAGCTCAACTCGAACAGGAAAGGCTGGAAGCACTCAGGTATGTAATAGCCAGGCACTTAGCCATGGTCATTTCAGTTTCAATCAAAATCATCGGTCATTTCAAAAGGACTTTTCATTTGATTTGATTCCATGAAAAGAAACGTCAAATAAAAAGTCTTTTACAGTAAAACTAATGGACAATAATTGCGTTAAATTAGGGAACAGGAGGAAAGACGTAAAGAAAAACACAGAAAACTTGAGGACGAGAGGGAAAAAATGCGAAAAGGAATTAGAGATAAAGTATTGAATCACTTCTCATTGCAATCACTTTTGAGTCAATATATTTTTTTTATTGACCTCTTTTTTCAAACACTAATGTCTTGATTCCCTTTTCAGTACAACATTAAGAAAAAGGAACAGTTGTCTAAAGAGGACTCTTTAGAAATCAAAAAACAGGATTCCGTCTGTTCTGAGGGCGGACTCAACCGTAGGAAGAAGACACCCGAAGAACTGCAAGCGGAAGCGGAGGAGGATAACCTAGATGATTTCACGAGTAAGCTACGTGACTCTTAACTAGCAATTTTTATCAATGAAAATTTTCTATTGCCCATGATCATTCCTCTGAATTCTTATAGATTCAATTGAAATCCAATATCTTCAAGGGTTTCACTCAAATGAGAATATTTGGATGAAATCATAGAAAATATTTCTATATTTTATCTAAAATTCAACATTTGATGCATTGTTTGCACGAATTTTAAATAGATTTATAACTTGATCTATAAATCACTGAAATCCCGAATTAAATACCCTTCGCATAAATCACTTGAAAGTTCAAAGAGCATATAAACTAATAGTGGAACGGATCTGATCAATGGTTGGGTCTCCTTTAGTGCTCAGAATAAGACTCTTACGCTTTCTATTGTCAAATGACAGTCATTTAGTTTAATCGCTTGAATTCAATGAAAAAGGTTTTTTCAAAAGAGAGAAATCAAATTAAGTTTAATCTCAATACTATTATTGATATATTTTTCACCAGAAAAACTCATCCGAACAAAAAGTTTTATATTATATATAAGAAAACCAATTGAATTGTTTGAAATGGTTTTGAAGAGAAAATATTTAATAAATATTTATTTATTCAAATCGTATTGACTTTTGAATCGAGAGAATTGTCTTTACAAGAGGTCCCAGATTTTTAATATATCACTGAAGCACAGAATGAGTAGATTCTCGAGAGGGGAAGGCCTTTCTTAATGTTAGGCGTATATCTAACTTTGATTCCCTTCTCCCTGAGCTCTGGGCAAATAAAATAGAAGTTTTTCATAAAAAAAATTGTTATTATAATCGTTTCCAATATATTTAACTTTTAAATTGAATCTTGCCAAAAAATAGAGTTCAAAAACTCGCTCGAGCATAGAATTTCAGAATTGAAGAACACAATCGAGTCCCGGTGTGTCCTCCAATAGGGAAGAGCTCTCATACACACAAACTGCTATTAACCAGTGCTTCAATCGCTACTCTCAACTGCTCTGAAAAGACAACATTTTGTTTGAAGACTATAATAAAAAAAAGACAAAAATTGTGTACATTTTTCTCTCATAAATCTGTAATACTTTTCTGCTTCAGATTTGGAATGTTTTTCAAATGTTCGAGTCAATTGTCATACTTCTTGTTCAATTAAATTTACATATCATGAAAATTATTGCTCAAATGGATATAAATTCATTGAAAATAAACATAAAACTGCTTAATATTATGGGAACGGGTCTAAGAAAAAATGCTTAACAAATATCTGAGAGACACAGCATTTGTGAGAGAAAACTGTATTTTTATAATAAAGTATTTGTTTTTTCCTTTAAAAACAATTCAAGAGTTTCAATGAAAATGTTTTTAAAGATTTTTTGTTTTTGTTTCAAAACTAATGTATATTTCTATAACTCAAACACAGAATTGAATGTAAAAAAAAATATTATGTGAAACGAAAATATTATTTCAACTCTTAATATGCAAAACAAAAGGGATAACATGTTTTCAAGATATTTGGTGACTAGAAATGTGATGCATTTTTTTGAACTAGGTACTTTTAGTAGAGAAAAAAAACAAGTTAACTGTTTTTTATTTAATCCGATTATTATATATATTTTAAAATTATTTTGAAAT
Source organism: Tectocepheus velatus (assembly GCA_034700625.1). Lineage (NCBI taxonomy): Eukaryota > Metazoa > Arthropoda > Arachnida > Sarcoptiformes > Tectocepheidae > Tectocepheus > Tectocepheus velatus. The sequence continues at coordinate 27,814 of JAQIXV010000306.1, read as the reverse complement.
AATATACAGTTTTTTCTGTAAAAATAATTTCTGATTTTTAGTCTCCGCTCAGTTTACCAAAAAATTTTTGAGATTAATAACGAAATAGATTTTCAAATAGATATTAGAAAACTATACAAAAAAAATCTCAAAAATAATTGGAAAAGTTTTGTCTAAAAAAAGAGTTTTAATTAAATACTTATCAGAAATTCACTCAAATAAAGAAAATCTATAGAAATATATGTGTTATTCAAATGTGACGTAAAGTTATAATTCAAAATGAATCTCAAAATTGTGAAAATTTTTATTATAAAAGTACTGAATGTTATATATCTCCTACAGAATAATTGTTACGACAGAAACCACATTAAAATTCATTAAATCTATTGAAATGTGTTTCAAAGTCTTTGATTCAAAAAAACTTTCAGATTTTTTTCATCCGGATTCAAATCTTTAGTCAAAAACTTTTTCAAATAAATACGTTTTCACTCTTTAGTTATGCTAATCAAGTGCTGAGCGAAACACAAGAATAGTTTTCCTTTAATTTGAATTTCAAATGTGTTTAGCGATTATTTGTCTCAAATCAAGTCTCAAGAAATTGATGAGAATTTGCATTAAAAGTGATGTCAAGAAATATATTGTATTTAAATAACTATTGAATAACTATTTATCCGATTATTTGAGTAATAAATGTAAAGAAAAAATAATACAAAAAAATATTTGGATTTATAAAACATATGATTCTGTAAATGAAATAATGATTAAAAAGAGAGGAATTAATAAATAATTAATATATTCAGAAACATATATAAAATGATGAGAAAAATTGTTTTATATAAACAGGATATACAACGAAATATCCAGTGAAATGTTTGTTGGAAAATAAATAAATATTTATTTGTATGGATCCATCAAATTTCAATTTCAATGTCAATTAATATATCAATTAATATGTCATTTGATTTATCATTTTCTATGATTATTATACATTCTATTAATTATTAACATTATATTCAATCCATTGAAGGCTTTGTAATGTTTTACAGATTTCTTGTTTTGATTTTTCCACTAAATTGTTAATTATATAGCATTTGATTTGATTTAAGTTTATTTATTTGTTTATCAAAATTATTTAAGCAAGATCATTGCATGAATACAAATGTAGATTAACTGTAAAATCAAGTTTTAGAATAAAATCAATTAATTTAAAGCAGCTTGTTTATTTCAATAAATGATTCAATTACGTAAATCTACACTAAAGCCAGTGATCAAGATGAAAGTAAATTTGGAAAAATTGACCTATATATGATCTTGGTAACTTTTTCAGTCAACTTGAATTCGATGACTTTCAACTCAATTTCTATTTATGTCTTGAATATGTTTTGGATTCCAATGTTGCTAGCTACTTATTTCATATATTTGTACTTGCCCCCAAGACGTCCGGTCCAATTACAGTTGAAGTGCAGCCGTTTATGTACTGTCCATATATCGTATTATTCGGCAAATACTGAAGCGCTAAACAAAGGGGTTATACAAAATAAAATTGCATTAATGAACCTATACTTCATAAATTGAGCATGATTAAATATTAAATCAAATAAATGAGAAAAATATTTACAAATAATTGATTTATTTCTTCAAATGTTTTCTCAATATCCAAAAGTCGGGACACTTCTGATAAATACAGTTTAAATTCATTTAAAATTATATAATTATTGAGGAAAACTTTTTTCTTATTTGCTTTAGCTTTATATTGGCTCAAAAATCATACCCAAGACACTTGAGATAGAAATTGAGTCAATGTTTAAAATGTTTTTATATATTTCTCCACATATTAGAGAATATAATGATTATTACCTATTCTTTGAAGAGTTTCAATGTTTATATTATAGAGAAGTAATTCATTTGTATTCCAAAGGCTTTTGTATTGTTTTCTAAGTTTTATTACAAGAAATTTATTCTGAGTTTAATTTTCTATTAAATGAATGTTTATTTTTTTGAGTAGATTATAGTTTTCAATTGATTACTACATAAAATAGAGAGGAATAGGAATTTTAATCTAATATACCCTCGCAAATGAAATAACTAAAATACATTAGAGGGGGTTGTACTCAATAATTCGGTAATGATTCGAAAAAACAAGATTATTTATCATTTTAACATTCAAATTAAATTACACACAATTCGTTATTTGATCTACCTGTTGTCCAGGTCAAACGCGTCACATCATTTATACCCGGGTCGTTATCTATAATAATAATTAGAGAGACAAATGTTTGCCTTTCTTTTACAATCATTCCATTAATTGGAGTAAAAGTTTTTCTTATGACTCGAATTACGTTAAAATATAATTTGTTTTTCTCTTTTAGTTATTTCTAAGAAATAAATTACAAGTATATTATAATCACAATTATGTGCAAGATCAAAATACCTTGCAGTAGTGCAGGAGAGTAGCCTTTTTTATGTTAAGTAGGAATTCATAAAAGCCTATCTTTGAGACTATTCTTGATTATAAAATAAAATCAACTTTCTTATTCTACAGCTTGGTATTACCAAGTTGGTATTTTTCAAAAGTTAATCACAATATTAATAAATTATTTTACAGTTTGAGTCAAACGACTCGTCAGTTGTCTATAGAAACCTGATTTCAATTCAATAATAAATTGAATATTTGTTTTGTCTTTAATTTATTATACAATTGTTTTACTGACAAACTATTTAAGAAATACTTTAGGAATACATTAGAAAAAAATCTTTTTGAAAAAATGAGAGTAATTTTTCACAATTTTTATTTTGTTTGTCATTTGATACTTGGATTTGAATTTATTAAAAAAAAGTGATAATCGTTTGACTTGATGAAATATCGATAAATAACCACTTTTTCTGTTTAAATAGATTTGTTTTATCATTTTTGTTCAATTTTAATCTTGGAATTAAATCAATTATTGCATTAAATAATCCATTGAATCAGAATTTGTTATTTAGTGAAATCTCAAAAACCAAACCTAATGTAAAACTTATGTTGAAATCTATTGTATCGAACATTTCTCTTCAATCTGACCCTTAATGCCATTCACTTGGGTTTCGATCGAGTTTTTCAACTCTAAAGAAATAATTCAATTTTTTTCCATAATATTAGAGACAAATTTAATTGTTTTACTTGTGAAATCATCTTGGTCAGCCTGTGCCTGTTCGGCCGCTATCTCTTCTGGAGTCTTCTTTGGCCGATTGAGGCCACCGGAAGCGCCGCCCATCTTATCATCTTGCGATCGTTGTTTCTTAAGCTCCGCCTCCGACTCTTCCCTTTTCTTAATCCCGTACTAATTGTGAGCAAAGAATTGGACTCAAAGTAAGTAAAATGTTTTGCGAAACAAATGGAAACACATCACTAATACCCATAAGAGAGAGGAAAAGAGTGTCGTAAAGAAATAGAGGAACCAAACACTGATTGACAAAAACAAGAGAGAAGTAGTGCTAAACCTATTTGTTCTGCGAGTCTCCAGAAGAAGAAGAATAGTCGGAGACATAAAAAGATAATCAACAGAACAATAGAGGAGAAGGAAAGGCAACAAAAATATGAAACATAACATAAATTTAGGCAAAAATAACGAACAGAATATAACTGAAGAAAATACATCAATAAATACACTGAAAACACATTAATAGCGAAACAAATGTTCGGAAAAAATAGGACTAAAATCAATTGAAAATCGATTTTATCGGAACCCAAAACGGGAGAAGAAAAGAGAAAAAAATGAAATAAAAAAAAAATACTTTTCTTATATTCCAAGAGATTAGACATTAAATGAGAGTATTGTTAACCTTATTTCTGATTCCCTGTCTCATTGACTCCCTTTCCTCTTCCATCCTCCTGTGCTTCTCTTGACGCCTTTGTTCAGATTCCCTGAGCGATTCTAAACGTTCCTGTTCGAATTGATGTAATTCCTCTTTTTCTTCAGGTGTCGATCCCTCTCCTCCTCCGATATCTGTATTTTCAGACGACATTAGGTTTAGATTTAAACAAAAAAAAGGTTTAGATAAAACCCATAAGACTTTTGCCGATTCAACGATCAAGATCAAATAGAAAATGATCTTTATAACTTTCAAAACAACTGAAATTGGCAAAAAATAAAATTTTATGTAACCATGGTAAAAATAGAAAATTATTAGGTTTTAAAATAGAATTAAAAACATTAAATGCAATATAAGTACCATGATATAAAAGTGGGTCTTTAATTCGAATCATAAACAAATGATTATTTTTTTTCTAATAATTGTTTTTCCAAGATATTGGAAAATCTCAATTCTCAAGAAATCTCAACTCAAATCGTTTTCAATAATTGAATAAAATAATGAAAAACCTTTGAATTAAACTCAGATTTCAATTGAAATTCAGTAAAAGTTTTGATTCAAATGACTTTAAAATGACTTCAAATGAATGAGTCATTTAACTGAAGAAATATTTGATTCCAAAACTTATTTTTACAAAGAATTGAAAATTGATATTAATTTGAAACTCAACACTTCGTCTGATTCCCGATTTATTTTATATCTCAACTTTCAAGTCGAGTGAAAACAAAATTAACTTGTCCAGGTACAATATAGCAGCGTATTGATTTACCTTGTTATGACTAGTTTGTTAATCTAGCAAAAGTTTTGAGGCACTCATTATTTTTATATAAAAAAAACTTTCACTCGAAAACTCGAATTACATGAAAATTGTTTTTCAATTAAAATAATTATTGTTTTGACGAATAATTTGTCTGAAAATAAGAGAAAAACCATTAAATCAATTCTCAATAGTATTTGGAGGCAAACGTTGGGAGTGTTTCAGTTGATTATCGCACGGAATGACTTATTTTCGGCACCACTTCCACAACAAATCCAATTCAATACACGAACTGACAGTTGAGACAAACGGACCGAAAGGCATAACTCAACGATATTTTTGTCCAATATTTTGATTAAATAGAAAACACAAGAGAAAAACGTATTGAACGCCTTACAGACGGGAGAGAGTTGGAGGGCAGGAGGAGAAAAAAAAGGTTGAGCACTAGTTTTTGCACCAGACTAATATTGCACCCAATATTTAATATGAGGTATGCAGTTGCGTGAATGGTGTGCACACAATAGGGAGAAAATGTAATGAAACAAAACCATCAAATTATATGAAACAAAGGGTCAAAATGAGTGAACGATTTTCATTGGATTAATGGAAAGAATAAAACAAATCAAAATACAAATACAATTCATATTAAGGTTTATCTCCAAATGTTTTTTTATATGAAATTGTGTTTTCCGTCTAATTTTGTTAAGCGATGTTCAGTTGGGTTAAGGCATGCGATCATTGGATTGCAATTAGTTTTATATTGATTTCACTTTTCATTTACGTGAAAACCAATTTCATATTCATTATATGCATCCAATTTTCACTCTATCCCCTCCCTCTCCCCAGTGATGGCCAAACAGTTATGCAATAAAATTGTTTAACCCTGGTTAATAATCAATAACAACAACAAACCTTTCTCTTAATGATTTATAACTGGTTTATTTGAAACACATTCTTGTTGTTAAACTTTAACATTCTCGTTATATGTTATGATAATTTATGATCGTGGTGACATTACGATTTAATCCCAATTTGACACGTACCAATTGGTCGTTCTGCTCTAACCGAGTTATTTTCAATTCAAAATTACATTTAATAACTTGATTTGAAATTCTGTTTGAATATTGGATTTGAATTTATTTTTATATTTTCAATTAGTATTCATTCGAGTCGTGAAACAAACCCTTCATTACATTCATATTCTAATCGAAAATTTATTTAATAATTAGTTTCAAACTATAGTTATATTTAGACTATACTTATGTTATATAAAATTTTTGATGAAATTAAACTCAATTTTTCCGATGTTTTGAAGTGAAAACTAAAAACAAAACCTTTCAAAAATCGTCAATAAATTTGATCCGATTTTGACTTAAAAGTCACTATAATTATAACGAAAAATAGCCAAATAAATGACAAATTATTGCATAAAATTATGTAAATATATTCACACAAACGAATTCATTAGAGGACTGGTCTTTATATTTATAATTAGGCGACAGTTTTGACACCGAAAAAATATTTTTATATCAAAACAATAACTTGTTTTGAAAGTTTTACTCCGAAAAAACTTATTCGGATAACTCTCTACTGATCTGACATTTGGTGCCAAAACACCATTAATTGCAGTATATTTTGATTGAATGGCATGTCTTCTGGCGTTGCCCTCCCTTTCCATTAGAGGACCTGATTTTTGTGCAGAAAAATAGAAACAAATCAAAAGACGAGAAGAAAATAAAAATAACAAAAAATATTGATTTCATTTGTAATTCTGTTCGCGAAAAATGAGTACAAATTTTTCTGATGACATAAAAATTTTTAATTATAGACCAGAAAACAGTTATCATTACTCTAATGAAAGGGAAAGGCATTCGAAATATATCATCAGAGGAACAGCACTATACCAGTGGTTACACTGTTTTTGTTTTTATTTTGCTTTTAGTTTTGGTTTATGTCTAATGAAATCGATATAACATTTGATACACAAAATGAGTTGAAAATTGTTTTAGCGATTCATTCAAAATGAGAGACGAGTAAAGAGTTTTTGGCTCTGATATGAAATTTAGTTAATTGTACGCAAATTTCGAGAGTAATTATGGGCTTAAAATAACCCATTAAGTCATGACATTAAGACTCTTTTGGACGCAATTCCTAACCGGACTGACGTATAGTATCATAATTATAGTCGTTAGCAATGAATCCCTGACTCAAAACTTATTCTGTCCTCTTCTATGGTATTGAATAGAACTGCTAATTATTATTCCGATTATCGATTAGTTATTGACTTTTCTCTCCATAACAACAAAATTATATTAAATTTTCTGATCTGAGGGACGACTAATCGATTGGCTCTGTTTTGGGAAAATATTTTCACTGAAAACTATGTATTATATAAGGAATTGGTCCGGAATTTGTGATGACGTGAACTAAAAGCCAATCCGTTTTTTTTCTTCTTGAGAAACGGTATAATAAATTAAATTCTTCTAAATTTCATATAATCTTAAAAACTCTTATCACGTCTTTCGGGCGAATAATATATATTTTTTTTCAGTGAAATAATCTTAAATCGATTCAAAGTCTACACCATATGAGAGGAGTAATGAAATCGACGGAAAATTTTCTTTTTGTGGATAAAAAGTTTTGACCAAAATATAAGATAAGGAAAAGAAAAAGGAATTAAAGTCAAAGATTTTGAGACAAAAATCTATCGGAAGTAAAGTCAAGGTTTGAGTGAATTCTCTCTTTTTTGGCGAAAGTCAATTGATTTTTGTGTGAAATACAATGAAATAAAAGTTTTTTAAAAAGTATCCGATAATAGGATCTGTCGTCAGATTGGATATTATTCCCATTTGAAGATAATTTTCTCTTTTTTATCTGAAATCTTGAGATAACGACCAGAGTTTCAAAATGATTTTTTTATTGCTTGGCCAATGGCCATGATCATTTTGGAAAGGAAAATCATAATTATATGCCTTTTCTTTTCTCAACTCTGAAAAGGATTGAATTCAAAGACAATTTAAACCGAAATTTTTATCATTTGTTTAAAAGAAAAATATTATTTGGATTTATGTCGAGAATCAGATGAGAACTGAATATATAATCAAATTATAAAAGAAATTCAAATCGACTGACATTTCGACACTAATTTGTGTTAATTCAAGCGAACAGAATAATAGGATTATTCGTTCGGAGAACTTCATTAAGGCTCAATTTAAACTCAGTATGGGCTCAAATATGTCTTGGATGACAAGCTTTCTAAGAAAAATGTTATCCATTTATTTGTTAACAATTTTGAATTTTCCACATAAATTGAATTACCTTTAAATAAGAATATTCTGTTCATTACGTCTCTCTCTTCCCCCTCTCCTAACGAAGAGTTTTAAATTTTAAGATCAAAATTGAATGAAAATTTTCTCAATCATTAACTTAATGAGAGATATTCTATTCTATTATATATAAAATTCAATTTCAAATATTACAAAGATTATCCAGCAAAAAATGACATCTCTTATTTATAAAGTTGGCAAATATATTGATGTAATTCACTTAGAGCTCCCTCTCAAAGAAATAAAGTAAATAATGTTTGCCATCAAAACATTCACTTACTTAAGGCATTCGTAAGAGTTTTGTCTATTTTTATATAATTTTTTCAATTTGTGAAATACTATATTCATTTATTTAATTCATCATGTTAATTTAATTAACTTAAAATTGAAATATAACATTGGGTTATCAGAACTTATCAACCAGATATATCAAGGTGTCAGATAAATCTAATTATAAACGAAATTACATAGATAATATGAATATTAAACCTACCGATTATTAAGGTGAAGAGCGATTCATTAAAATGACCAAGTTGGCGATAAGTTGAGACTTTATTGGATCTATAGGAGTGTTTTTTCAGTTGAGTGCTCAAGGCCGAAAGTCTTCCTCCACTCCATGGCGTCGATCAGTACTATTTCGGTTTCCTCTTCAGTCCGGTCTATCACTGAGAACCAGTTCCGTCCAGTGATAGACCGGTTCCGCTGAAAAGCAAATGAAAATTTCGTTAATTTTTTCAGTTTTCAATTCAATGGTTTTCACTCAATCTCTACGATACGTAAGTTTGTCTCTTAACTGGATTTGGGTTGCAACCGGTCAACATTCATGTTTTTGTCCTTGCACATTTTCGTTCCAATTCTCGTTCTATTAAAGCAAATATACTGAAGCGAAAAATTATATGGAGTTTTGGAGTTTAGATTATATCCTTCCTATAATTCTGTTACTGTAAAAGATCAAGATAAATTTAAACCAAAATCAAATGAATTAGACAAACATTTTATTTACAAATAATTGTTTTATTTCTTCAATTGTTTTCTCAAAATCCAAATGTCGGGCACTTCTGATAATTACAGTTTAAATTCAATTAAAATTATTATTATTTAATTAATGGCAACAATTGTCTTATTATTTGTTTTAATTTGTAATAAAATTGGCTAAAATTGATGTCAAAAATCACACCCAAGACACTAGAGATAGACTTAATAATTAAGAGTCTGAGACATTTTGCTTGTTTATAATTTACCCATCAGTTCATCTGAGGGTAAATCAACTCAACATTCAATGAAAATCATTTCTTATTTATGGATACAATCAATGTTTAAACTCATATAACAATTATTTTCTCCAAAAACAAAAAATAAATGAAAACAAAATCTATTAGTTATTCGACATTTGATTTTGGATTTGAATCAATAAATTTTTGTTTAATATTAAGGTTTTCGCCAAAAATCACAATTAATTGTTTGGTTTTCTCAACGAAAAAGAAAAAACTCTTCTAAACATTTGAATAATAATTTGAATTAGAGATAGATTTCAACAATAATTAATACATAACTTGTCTTCTGGTTTGGTCTCTAATATCAGATGTATTACCATTTGTTTTGTCGAATATCTTTCAGAAACAATACTTATGTTTTCGTATTGTCTTTTAAAACAACAGCTAATGTTTAATATGAATATTAATATTACATAAGATTTGAGTTTTTGTTTTCTTCATTTAATAATTATTTTGTACAATAGTTTGAGTTTTGCAATAGTTTTCATATATTATAGAATAGACCTATTCTTTGAAGAGTTTTAGTGTTTTATATAATACATAAGGAATTCATTTGTAATTTTCTTATCTAAGGATTTTTGAAGAGAAAATCTATTAATTCAATGGATATTTGAAAAGATAGTTTGTGTTATGTTTTTCTGGATTTCAATTTGAGAATAAATTGCAATAAAACTTATTCTAAGATTAATTTTGAATTAAACGAATGTATAGTTTTGAGTAGATTTTTAGGTTTTCAATTGATTTTATACATAGAATAAAGAGAGAGATAAATATAATAGGAATTTGAAATCTCTTATATAACTACAGGGCGTTAGAGGGGGTTGTACTCAATAATTGAGTAAAGTTTCAATACTTTTCTAGGAATTAGTTCGCATATAATATTTGTGTGTATTCTGTGCTAATTCTCTCAAAAAGATATTGAAATTTTTCAATTGTTTTTTGAGTCTTAAGGGATAGAATTTAATTGAAATTTTCAAAAAAAACCAAGATTATTTATCAATTTAAGATTGAAATTAAACTTGATAAAAAGGTATTACTACACACAATTCGTTGTTTGATCTACCTGTTTGTGGGGCCAATGCTTTCATATCATTAATACCCCGGTTATTAATTTTAATTATAATTAAAGAGCGAGAGAGAGAAAGAGAGAGAGAGAGAAAAGGTTTGTATTTTTACAAGCATTCCGTTAATTGGAGTAAAAGATTTTTTTTGCTTTTGACTCGAATTACATTAAAATATAATTTTCTCTTTTAGTTAAGGAGCAAATTACAAGTATATGTGTTGTTAAAAACGTGCAAGGTGGTTAAAATAGATCATAGATTTATAACCAATAGGGGAGTATTGCCACTACAAACTCAATTATATTTACATTGGATTTGAATTTTTTTATACAAATAATTTCATTTTTAAAGAAACAAATAATTAAAACTATTCTGAGCTGAAAACTAGTCTCAATTTTTAGTAGGAATTCATAAACCAATCGTTTGTTTGGGACTATCCTTGAGTAAATATTAAAATGAAACTTGCTTATTTTACACCATCCTAGTTTCAGCCTGGTATTTTCAAATGTCAATCACAACATTCACATAATTTTGTTTGTTTTTTAAGTAAACAATAATTTATTTTACAGTTTTGAGTCAAACGACTCGTCAGTTGTCTATAGAAACCTGTTTTTCATTCAAATTAATTGAAGATTTGTTTTTGTCTTTAATTTATTATACAATTGTTTTACTGACAAACTATTTATGAAATACTTTTACAATACGTTAGAAAAATCTATCACTTCATTGAATTTCAAATATGAGAATAATGTTTAAATAATTTTCACAATTTTTTTGTTTGTTTTGTTTGAATTGAAAACTCGACTTTGAATTTATTACAAAAGGAGGTAATCGTTTCGTTTCATCTATAAAAACATATGATCGAGGTAAAATATGAAAGAAGGAAAATGTTCTAGTTTACTTTATCGGAATTAGACGAAAATGAAGGGCTTTTTATCAGAGTTATCCGGGAAAATCAAAATATATATCTGAATAAAAAAGTTTTCTTAAAACTTATCGATAAAATTCTTGTAAATTCGTTTAAGTATTAAATTGTTTCCTAATTTTTTTCGAGTATTTTTTTATTGAAACATTTTTTTCTATACCCTATTCGACACATATTTTTATAGATAAATAAGATGTTTGTTGTGTTTAATAGATTTGTTATATTTATATTTCAATCTTTAATTTTTTTAGATTGAAATCAATTAATTGTTTGCATCAAATAATCCATTGAATCAATGAATTTAATTTTTAAAAAGAAATCTCAAAAACCAAACCTAATGTTAAACTTTGTGTTGAAATCTATTGTATCGAACATTTCTCTTCAATCTGACCCTTAATATCATTCACTTGGGTTTCGATCGAGTTTTTCAACTCTAGAGAAAAGATTCAGAATTTTTTCATAAAAGTTGAGACAAAACTCATGGCTTTACTTGTGAAATCATCTTGGTCAGCTGCTGCATGCTCGGCCGCTATCTCTTCTGGAGTTTTCTTTGCCCGATTCAGACCACCGGTAGCGCCGCCCATCTTCTCTTCCTGTTGTCTCTTGAGTTCCGCCTCTTTTTCTTCCCTTTTCTTAATTCCGTACTAAATATGGGAAAAGAAATTTACAAAAAAGTTTGTAAAATATTTTTATAAGTTTTACCTTATCTCTGATTCCTTGTCTCATACCCTCCCTTTCCTCTTCCAACTTCCTGTGCTTTTCTTGACGTCGCTCTTCTGCCTCTCTGAGGGCTTCTAAACGTTCCTGTTCCAATTGTTGCATTTTCTCTTTTTCCTCAGGTGTCGGCCCCTCTCCTCCTCCGATATCTATGTTTGTATCAAATTTTTAATATTAATTCCAAAAATGGTGAGAATTATTTGAATTTAATTATTCCAATGGATAGATGACTTATTTAAGATGACTCGGATGGTCTATGTTCTAGGTCTAGGTTCTAGGCCATTATGGAAAACTTCAAATTAAATAATTTCTCAGAAAATTTATTTATATTTCCCTAATATGTCAAAACCTATTGTATTTCTTATCGGTTTAATGTAATTCAAGTAATTTAAACTGAAATTAAAAAGTTTTTGGGAATTAATGATCCGGTGCTTACCTTTGACAGCCGAGAGCTGATTACCCATCATTTGCTTAGCGATAAACGCAGCCATTATTCTGTTGGTTGTGCTCTACGTTTGCTTTAAATTATCTGTAAAATGAGAAATTGATTTTCAATTTTATTGTAAATTATTTGAAAAAAAATTCAAATGTTTTGTTCGTTAGAAATAAATTTTGTGTAGAAAAAAAAATTTCAAAACGAATGAAATATTTCACCAAAACTCTGTTCATTAGAAATCAAATAAAGTGCATAACTTTGGATCAATTTATTGATATTCTTTCAAATCGTAAAGTTTTTCATTGAATTTAAGTTTTTAACAGTTTTTCGGATAATTTATTATTTATTTTACGAGAGAAAAGTTTAGTCGCGAAAAACTTTTCCCATTCTAACAATTGAAGTAATGTTTAAAATATTTTTTGGGAAAAAAATAATAAATTTATTTTCCGTTTTCGCAAATATTATGACTACAGCTCTGGCAGTAAAACCCCATATAATAGGGAATCCTTGTCTGGCGCCAGTGCTTCATATAATAATAAATCAGTGGACGACTTATTCCTTGAGTAGAAAAATTCAATAGTCGTCTCTTGAAAAACTATGTCTGACATCTGGCAGAATTCAAAACATTACTTATACTCATTCTTTTGGTATGACTTCTTATTTCTCTCTCTCCCCTTCCCGTCCGTTCGATACATCAAATGATTTTGAATTCAAGTATAAGAAAAAATGAATCAAAGAATTGCTGGAAAACTACTCAAGAAAAAAGTCAATCACTCATAGAATAAGTGAATATAATTCAATTGATTTTCATATATATAGAGAAGTGTGAGGTCAGAGTCAAAACTTAATAAAAACTTCAGTCATATGTTTTGATGGACTCGCCATCACTAGGAGAATGAGAGAGTTAGAGCACAGGTTCGCATGGAGTGGACTGGTATGTGACTTCAGCTATTGCTTGTTAATAGCAGTCTATCTAATGATACGACTAATGGAATGAATGAATTGAATGGAAAGGAATTCAATGAGAGATCTCTTTCTATTAAAAAAAGAAAGGGAAGGGAAGGGAAGGGATGTCACATCTGGTGATAAGCCAACAGTCGGCCATCGACTATAGGAATACGATTAGGAAAGTAATCGATTTGATTAACTCTAATTAATTAGGAGTTCTCTTGCAATAGAAATCTCTGTTTTGGGAAATCACTTCCAAATGTTATCCTCTTTTGTTAAACAGTTTTCATCCAATACTTTAGTGTTTGGCTTCACTGCAGAGCTGACCAAACATACGCTTAAGTACTCTTCCCGGAGTAGGGGACAGCCCTATCCAATGCACACAACTCTCTCTATGCCTTTTCTCCGTTCAATTTGAATAATGATATCTTAAGGGAAGACACACACAATAGACACACAATTAATGACTTCGAGTGAATTGTTTTTATGCGAAAAAATTTTGACATCAAATCAACCGCAGAATATAACTGTATAAAACGATCTAGGTCATTAGAATATGATCATGATAGGGAAGCGATCGATAACACAGATGATCATTAACTTCAATGTTTGTTTTGATCGGAAATTATTCAAACATTTCAAACATTAAGGCTCTGTATCTCAAGGACTTGTGTTCTCACGAAAAGTAATCGAATGTTGAAAACATTTTCCCATTAATTCAAATCAAATCAAGAATTTCGGAAAACTTTTGTTTAATTTTCAACGAAGTTGTTATCGAAATGAAAAATTCAAAAACAAAATAATTAATGAAATTCTTTTCAGTCAATGAATTGGCAAACAATGAATTGTCTCTTCATTTGATAGGAATTTAATCATAATTTTGAAATTTGGGGACAAAACAAATTCATTCCCATCTCTCACGCGATTAACTTAAGACTATTTTACGGACAAACAATTTTTGCTTTGCTTTCCAGTCATTGGTTTGAAAAAAATTATTTCAATAATTATAATATTGATTGCACTCAACACTAATTTCATTGAAGAAAATAAATTTCGTTTTAATTCAAAGATAAAAACCAAAAGAAAAAAAGAAATAAAATATAAAATAGTTTTTAGAGTTTGTTATATAAAAAAAAGTACCAAAAAAAGAGAAAAAAAAGTGAATTTAAATAACACGCTATGAATAGATTGAAGACTAAATTATTCAAACATTAAATTGGATTAAAATTTTCATTTGAATATCAAAACAATCGAAGGAATTAATTGAAATAAATTCTTACTTTTCTTCTCCAAAAATATGTATTAATATCTGAAGAAAACCTTTTCACTCAATAATGAGAAACATATTTCAAATATTTGGAGTGAGTTATCAAATAGACGGACGACTATCACATAAATGAAAACTTGAGCCAAACTCAAAGATTTGATACTATTTTACGCTATATTTGAAGCAAAAATATTTCTTCGATTCCAAAGCCATTCATCACTTGTTATTCTTCGGGAGTCTTATGTCACAAATGTCTTGTTTGTGATCAATGAAAGGACTGGCGATTATCTCAAATGAAAGGACATATAAAACACAAACAGTAAGAGCACATCAGACACTGACTGCGAGAGATGACAGTCCACCGAATCAAAATCAGGCACCGATTCTGTGCTCTCAATAGCTGTCTGTCTCTCCCTTTTTATATGCGATTCGGTCTTTGATTCCTTATTCTTCACGCACTGACTGTTAGCTTAAATCCTGTGACCAAATAGGAAGTGCTTTCCCTTTTCGCACAACTTTTATCTCTGACTCCAAACAGACTTTAGTTTTGTTTCGTCCGATCAGACGATACCATAGATTTGGAGAAAAGTCCACAAAACGAGTCGTTAGTCTGACTGACAAATCAAAGCCAAACGGGACGATGACGTAAATGACTGACTCTAATCGCAGTCAAGACCACACAGCACTGGTACAGTGCTTTTATTGCTCAACATTTCAAGCATTGTATGAACAATCCAAGGGCATCTCCAGCTGACTCTCTCTCCCGAACTGATCGATTACATATAGAGAGAGAGGCATACAAAGAGAGCACAGCATAAGAACAATAGGCGTTCAAATAAAAATGACGAGAAATATATAATAACTGACACAAAAGCGCAAGACTTTTGGCGAACAAAAGTTTTTTGGCGACGACTTTGAGAAGACGTAAAGCGAAGCAAAACTTTTCGCTCTTCACTTCTGATTCAATCGTTTCTATGCTCTCCTTCTCCCTCTCCTTCTCCCTCTGCCTTCAACTCATTTGGTTTACTGATAATCAATACTTAAGACTTAAGTTCAAAGTCAAGTGTTTTTATGAAACACTTTTTTCCATCTCTTATTAAACGAGTTCTCGTCTCTCGACTCGAGTTAATTGATTTTTGATTTCACTTTTATATGATCTTAAGTAAAGAGTTTGAATGAAATTTTCAGTGAAGAGGTTTTTTTGAAAAAATAGGGCAAAGTATAGTATTGACTGCTGATGGTGCCATTGATTGATCATGCAACTTTTATGATGGCTTACCTCACTTTTTAATTGATTAAATTGAGTGAAACTATTGATTGCTTTGCTTTTCAAAAATTATTTAACATAATATGGCATTAATTGGAGGCCAAACACAGAATATTCTGCAACTTTCAACTGAATTGAAGGCTGAACCACTAAATTCTGATAATAAAATGCCTAGATTGAAATGATTAAAAGCATTAAGAGTCAATTTTTAGGCTCAAATATTATCTTAAGTTTATTAATAAATAAATTGAAGTTATTTTCAGAATATTGTTTATGAGAGAAGACATCGAAGTTTTAATGAATTTTGGTTTCATAACGATTCATAGCAAACATCAATAATTGGATGAAACCAAATGATCACAACTTTTGGAAAATAGTTTTAATGAAGTTTTTCTCATCAGAAATAAAGTGACAAAAAGGTGTATAAAGTCTATTAAAAAAATTCAATGCAAGCTAAACACCTCTTCAGGGGTTTTATTATATTTTTTCTACCATTTCATTAAATTTTAATGAATTAATTTCTTTTTGCAAATAAATGTCAGAAAAAGTTAGCCTTCCGTTCGACTAATAGAAATATTTTTGGTGAACAGCCTATTGTGTTGTCGACTAAACGAAAATATCAAACAAAAACTTGAAAAATAAACTGAATTCAATGCCTCAGAGTTTTTATGCAAATATTATATTTTCATTTGAAACACCAGTTTATGTGACGAAACCTAACCTTTCGTTTGAAATGATAGCGACTTTCAGTTTGTTATGTATTGAAATTTATTCACTATTTTTCTGATTCAATCTATGGATACAATTCTCTTATTTTTCTTTTTTGAAAAAAACATTTCTTTTCTATATTTAATTCAATGAAAACTATTTGAATAGATTTTTGTCATTATTTGAGTTCTGGGTTCAGAATTCAGAAATAGGATCAAAGCTTTTCTTCAATTGAAACAAATCTAAAGAAATCTATACATCATATCAACAGAAGACTAGCATTAAAAGCATTTTAAACATTCATTTGTTTTCCTTTTGAATTTCAAAGCCTTTACTATTCATGAAAATCAAAGACTAAATAAATACTGTTTTTTATTTGTGATCTGAATTTTTCGAAAATCAAACACAAATTTAAAATACATTAAAAATATATTTAAAACTGAATTCAATTTATTTAATGAATTCAGTTATAAACAGTGCTATAGATTCTGATTCTTGGTTTTTGAAACAAAACGAAAAAACTGATCATTAAATTCATTCATCAAAAACAAAAAAAAATAGGAGAAAATAGGAGTAAAGCATTTTTGCACATATAAACTAATGCATAACCCATTATCTCAAAAAATAAATTATCACTTATTTTCCTCATCTTTTAAAATAAGTATTTTTGCATTTTTATAGAGTAGTTCAGGAAATATAAGGAAACTTATGTTTTCTCATTAAAATTATGCGAAAAATTATTAATATTAATGTAATGTACAGTAATTCCAATTCATTTATTATGAAAACTAAAACCAATTTCAAAAATCAGGAGAGAGAGAGAGAGACAGAGAGAGAGAGAGAGAGAGAGAGAGAGAGAACAGTTCGTTAAGTAAAAGCCTTTTACATTCGTTGGGTATAATAGAGTAGAAAACTTTTTTTCAAAAAAATCTATGTTTTACTTCTCTGGAGAGCATATATTAATCGCTTAGAGAAACAGATTTATAAATCAAAGTCAGGGCTCAGACTATAGTGTTTTTTCTTCAACAACAAAAAATTCTTTTATCTATAAAAGTCTTTCAAATGTTTTACTCTTTTTTTCTGTCACTCAATTCAAAAGTTTATTACTGTTTTTGGAGTATGTCTTCAATACTTGAGATAAGTCTTGAGTACCGAATAATTATATCATTTGTTTCGATGAGATTCAGTTGAATGCGTACGGCTATTGAGTTACTTCCAGGATTATATTTGGTTGAAATCTCCTCGAACATAATCTTTGGTTATCCATAGGAAGACTGGATCAGAGGAATGGGTCTTATTTTGTGTAAAACCAGAGATAGGTTTGACTTAAATGAGTGTAACTCAAGTATAAGTGGACTCATATAAGATCTGATGACAAACATGGATCAAATACATAATAAAATATACCGTTTTATAAGCTCTAGGATAATAAAATCAGATCTATATGACGTTGAGCCCCCATTAGCTTGATCAAATCTAAAATTCTAAGCAAATACTCATAAAATACATAATTAACCAAAAATTCATTCAGAGTTTTGAATCATTCATTGAATGCTTTGAATTTGATTTGAAAATCACTTTAATCTAATCATTTGATCCATTAATTCAAGAGTGGAGTCACCAATGGGGTAAGCAATTAAGCGAGATAAAATATCTGATTAAACAAGCTAAATACAGTAGTAATGAGTAATAAAAGGTCATATAAAGCATCTGCATGCTCAGATTTTTCCAGGCAATAAAACAGAATAGTTAATAACTCCCATACGTATAATCTTTGGGTATAATTTCTAACCCAAGTTCGATGAAAATTGATTCCAAGAATGGTTTTAATCTTTTGAAAAACAAATTCAAAGCCTTGTTTTGATTGCCTCCGAGAACTACAATAAATTTGTTTGTGATTTAACTTAAGGCCAAACCATTGAACAGTTAGTTAAGTGTTAAAGTTTTTCGCCTCTAAAATAACTGTTAAATAAAAGCCAAGTAATCAGTTGCTGTGTTGGACAGGGAAAGAGCACTGGGCGATAGCACAACCACACGATGTTGGCCTACAAATAGCCACTGATTAACGGCACAAACCGCTGCAGCGATTCGTTTTCGGACCAATAAATGAGTCCTTCAGGAGCTATAAATCGCTATAAAAGTTTAGACTCAACTCTGGAAACAACATTTAAACGGATCCTTAGGTCAGACTCTTTTACCAATAAATGACATCAAATGAGACTAAAGTTTGCATTCGGAAGGAAAACATAGACCGGGATATGCGGGCCATACATAAAACCATAGATACGTTTCCCAGACATCAGACTCTGAGAGACATCGGATCAGAAAAATAGTAAATTTATTTGATTTAGAGGCAAATGAAGCGAATTATTTCATCAATCAATTGAACGCAAGGGTGAGCAGGGTAAAATCTGATTTATTGTTATGTCTTTGCAATGTGCATTAAAGTACCATGGTCACTATTTATGATCAGAAATCCAATCCTTCTAATGGACTATAGTTTTACTCCGTTCGAGTGAATATAAACTGAACCCATTTTTATTTTGATCTAGCTAAACGACCGTAATTAGGGTAATTTACAGTCACTTTTAAGAATGATCCAGATCGTAAATTCAATTCATAACTGTTATAATAATCGTTTAATTTTGGTCTAAAATCTCAAATTATTATAATATTCGAGTCTTTTATAACAGTATTTGGGTTTAGTTTTCAGAGATATATAAATAAAAGGCTTTTTAGGAGGCAATGGAAGGGAGGGGAGGGAAGGGATGGCTCAACAACGAGAGGTTATTATCAAATCCCGAAATACACACAATTTTATTGCTTTGATTTAAGGCCGAAAAGCCTATCAAAAGGCTTAGCCATGAAAATATTTTTTCGACAAAATTTATATTTATTACCAAAAAATTGTTATTAACGAAAAAATCTTTCAGTTTAAAGGTCTCCAAAAATAAATAAAAATAAAATTCTGATAATTAAATGATATCTCGAATGAGAAAAATGTGATTTATTTTTGCTGACCATAACTTTTAAACTTAAAGCACTTCAATTGAAAAATTGGGTATATTTTTGTTGTTTTCAAAAAGATTTTGTTATTTATAGCAATTTTTCGACTAAACGGACCAAAACTCAAAGATAAGTCCAAGAAATGAAAAATAAAATGATTAAAAATTCTTCTGATATAATAAACTTATAAAAAAAACAAAAGACTTAAAGATTTTTTGTGAACAAAGTATTAAACGACTTTTGATATGACGTAAAATGAAACAAAACTTTTTGCTCTTTTGATTCACTCGTTTGGCAATGATTTCATTTACTTTACTTAAATTCGATACCAAGAGGCAAATTCAAAGTCAAATTATGATATTATAAGATATTTAGTCAACACTTCAATTCATCAATTATTCAATGCATTGATGTCTCTCTCGAGTCAATTGATTTATATGTGATCTTAAGTAATGATTAATGAGTTTTGAAAATAAGATTTAAATTTTCTGAAAAGATCTTCAAAATATCGCACAGAATCTCATCAAATGCACATCAGATGCACAGTTTGATCGATTAAATTGAGTGAAAAAAGGTTTGGATATTCAAAGCCTTTTCTGGCTTTTATTTGACATCAAAGGACAGAATATTCTGTAACTTTTGAGTTTTGAATTGAAGGCCAGAGCACTCTATTCAGGCGATGAATAACTCGTTTTCAATGACAGAAATCATTGAAAAGTTTAGATTTGAGCCAAAATATTATCTTAAGTCTAATGGAAATGATTTGAAGCCTTTTTTCATTATTAATCTATGGCTCAGAATATTGTTTATTAGAGAAGCCATCGAAGCTATTAATGAATGTTTGTTTTCATAGCAATTCATAGCAAACATCAATAAATGAAAGAAACAAATTGACCGCAACTCAATCCAAGCACAACTTATAATTCGATTTTTTCCTTACAAATGGCAAATGAAGGCCAATTGATCTTTGCAAATGAACACGACAAATTCAATCAGGTATATATCAATTCATAATCATACATGATACGATATTTATTATCCCTATAAATTTCATTTTATTAATCCCTTGATTATGTTTTTCGATAAATCACATGAAAAGGTCATTAAATTAAACCCGTATTTAATGTCTTTTAAAAAAGGATTATACAATTAATTGGAACTAAAAAAGGACAATCATGATAATTATCTTGAAATTATTCCATGAATAAACAAGGTTCATATTCTATTCTTGGTAATTCGATTTGAGCCATAATTATACCTCGTTTTGAAAAATGACTTTCATATGACAATTAAAGTCAGAAATATTTTTGAAAAACCAATGATATTAATGACTAAAAATCGTAAGAAAAAAATCATTAATTATTTGACTCTCCATTGGATTGAATTTATTGTCGTTTCTGTCAATTATTTTTTTGCAGACCGACTGCCAATCAGAGCGAGACTTCACATCGCATTCAAAGTCAAACATTTTGGTAATCAATACATAAAAACGACGGAAACACTGATTAATAAGTATAATGAAAGTCATATACCAATAGAAATATTCATTAATATATTTTGGATCAGAATAATTGTGTTCACCATTTGAAACAATATTTATTATGACATAAAAATGCATTAAAACCCAAATAATATCGTAATATATAAGAGATTATGACTTTTACTACTCATGATATATACGGAGAATGAGAATCGATTGAAAAGTATTAATATCGCTATAAATCAAGTGTCAGATAATTGCAAAACAGTATTTGAGTTGATATCAGAGCCAAGACTGCAATAAATTAAAAATTCTGTGCGATATTAGGGAACATGTTTTCAAACCAACGAATTGTGGCATAAATTTTAAAAAACAATTTTTTATTTACCACAATCTCTCTCTCTCTCTCTCTCTCTCTCTCTCTCTCTCTCTCCAAAAATGTCATCAAATGCTGGAACCAATGGCAGGATTGATTAATGGCTGATATATTAAGACATAGTATACAACTGTTCGCCTGTAATGATGGACACAATTTTCAGATACTGTACTTCTGTGTCGAAGAAGAGGGAAAACCCATTAAATTTGAAGCCAAAGAGAATTTGGTCGAAAACCCTATTGATTGGCCATTGATTGAAGTGACACACCATAAGGGAAAGTGCGGATCGATATAAAAGAAAATAATTATTGTTCAGTCGATTGTGTGTTTTACTTCAAATTGAATTGACTCCGAAAAAGTCGGGGCCTCAGCAGTGAAGGCACAGCTCAAGCGTCTGAGAGCTCAGGTTCTGTCGTTTTCAGTTCTCAATTGATTTTTCTATTTTCGTATTTCTGTTCCCATTCTTTGTTTTTTACGATTAGTTTCGATTGAAAACAATAATCAATTGCTGTTCTGTTGTTCTCCTAATTGTTATTTGAGTGCAATTCAGCTGAAACTCGAAGAAAAAGCTGTTCACTAAAAATGGCAAAACAAATGACAGGACTGTCGACAGTGAGGCTACAATTCCTGCAAATGAATGAACGACTCTTTCACTCAAATGGATGACTGAGTGAATGGATTCCGAAAAGAAAAGAAATAATTTGTTAAAGAATTGTGAAAACTATCGCAAAATTTTATGCTTAGACTTCACTTATGGCTCGACTTTTATTATCATCCGAAAAACGTTGGGATCAATGGATCGGAAGTCCATTTCTTTGGCTTAAATTTTGTGTTAATTCATCACTAATTTTCGTTTCCCTTACATATTGTGTGACAAATTGTTTTTAGGGGAAACACTAACTCTCTGTCAAACAATTTTCTCCACAAAAGTATTGGTTTTCTGATAAAAAAAAGTTGATATCAGTTGAGAGGAAAAGTTTTCAATCGATCGTAAGCTAAGCCAATAGAAGAGAGAAATGACAGCAAAAAACAATTCAAAATATATTAAAAACTTTTATTGAATGTAAAGCCTCTAATAAAACGGGATATGAGAGGAAGAGGGACAGACATTAAATAGCTGATAGCTGTGGGAGTTATCAAATATTTTCAATTTTATTCTATAAATTACTTTTTATGGCTCTTCGCTACTCATTTGATTCAATGAAAGGACAGCACATAGAATAGGGTCAGGAATACAGAAAATCATTTCTCTCTATTCGAGTCCCAATAGGATTGGGGTTCGACTCTTCGAAGAAATATTTTCCGAAGAAAAACAACGTTTTGCCGACTCTTCCGACTTATCCCCAAAATAGTATTAACTCCCAATTGGAAGCTAAATAAATCAAAATAAAGATGAACAAGGTAAATACGAAGTAAACAACTTGCAATTACACAGATTTGGTTTTTTTATTCACATTTAGGGGTTGTGTCACATCATTTATATCAATAGATATGAAGGAAAACCTTTTAATTTTTGTTATACTTTTAATAATTGATTTGTTTTTGTGTTTTTTGAACCAAAATATTCTAATCAGAGCTCATATTCATTAGCGCTCAGGAACTCAATGGAAAGGATTGTTAGTGAAAGTGCTTTTGCGGACAGGAATGCGGACAACAGTCCAGTCGATAACAAAAGTGAAATTCGTGCCAAAAATACTTTATTTTATAAACTGTTTACTAGTTTGCGGTCTTTCCACTCCCCATTCGCATTGGTTACTGTTTGTGTGTCAGCGCTCTCTCCCTCTCTCTTGTTATGCCCTGTCCTTAATGCCGGACACGTCTGACTCTATTTCGATTAATTTGACCGACAAATAGACTCGTTATAAATCATTACGAGTTTATAGTATGCGGGCGGTTGTGGCCGTTCCCCCACCCATTCCCCGTTGGCACAGCACAGGGTCTCAGAGAAATGGGAAAGAAATGTAAACAATAAAAACCACTTAAGGAACAAATAATGCATTTTATCGTTTTTTTCCCTCAACTCTTAATGTCATTCAAAACGGATTATATATTTGTTATTAATAATAATACAAATCTATTATTCATATATCGAAATAAGTTTATATATATATATATTTGTCATAAGGTATATATAGTTTGGAAGGGCTTTGCGTTTTTGAAAGCATTTATTATTCCGATTCTTATTTATACACAATTTTAGTATTGAATGCGAGAGAAAACCGAATAAATTGAATATTTTATGAAATTTCCTAAATTTTTTATGAAAGCACTCAACGATTATGCCTTTCCAATGTCTCTATATATACACCAGGAATGCCAGTCCTTATTAGACTTTGAAATATACTGATCGCACAAATTGAAGGCAAAAATTTTTATATGTTTTATATTAGACTATAATTCTTGATGTGAAGGAATTGGAGTCTAATATTCGTATCAACGATAGGCACTGTCTATCAATTATTTTATTCCATCCCTCTTTTTCCAGTGCATAGCCGATCCTTAACATCCATATAAAATTTCAGGAATCACCAAGGATAATTCAAGTATTACTATCCAATAAAGCTGAACAAGCATCTTGGCATTTGTTGTTCCAACAAAGAAGGCATTGTTTGCTCAGTTCAGAGCACAGTGTCATTGATACCAGAGCTATGAAAGTGATGATCTCTGCTGTTATCCTCATTATTACAGGCTATCCCTAAACGACTTTTGTGTATAAAAATTGCAAATTTTGCCAAAATTTCTTTCTCGTTACGTAAGCTATGGTATAAGCTAGCACGTTTTTCATCGAATACTTTTCTCAACTAAAGATCAATTGTTGTGGAAATAAATTGAGAATAAATTTGATTATTATTTGTGAGTCAAGTGTTTCACTATTCCTCAAAAATAATCGATTCTTCAGTTAATGAAAGTTAAGCCAAACGTAATTTCACTACAGATTATCGATTGACTCAACATTTTGTATGAAAAGACAAGAAAAACCATTTGAAACATATGTGGAGAGAGAGAGAGAGAGAGAGAGAGAGAGAGAGAGAGAGAGAGAGAGAGAGAATAAGTTTTTATTAGATTTGCATTTGGAGTGTCTTTTATCCAATTAATAATATTGAGTAATGCTGTGTTATATACAACAATATAGAGACTGGTACAAGTTATATCATCAACTTGATCAATTATGCACAGATGTGCAAGGTTAATTAAATTGTATCAAGATGATTAACGTTTGATCAAGTATGAAAATGTAACGATACAAAAAAAAAAGAAAATAGTGAACACGTATATGACCTTGCTCATCACTCATTCGGATATAACACAACAAAAAAAGAAAATACATTCCGAGTGAAGAAAGTGTGTAACGAATGAACACATTTAGACAATTCATTATAACATTCCTCAGAGAAATCTTCAATAAATAGAAGTGCGATCAGACAGTGAACACAGAAGTGAACAGGGCACTTTTATTGGGAACATCCATACACTGATTAAAACCCGGATACTTTTGGCTTCGCATCTGACAGCATAATACCCATCGGAAAAAGAGTCAATTCAATTGAGAATTAAGTTTCTATTTTTTGTTGACATTATTATAGTTCAAAATTTACATAATTTTCTCCAAATATCTAATGAATTATTTATGAATTACTTTTGACTTAATTATCAAACTTTTAGTGTAATTAATATTTTGGTTAAAAAATTTCATTCGATATATTGACTGATAAAAGATATGTAAAAAGTTTAGCAATTTTTCATAAATGACTTCACAAACTAATGTTAGGAATAATTCACTATAATCTATCAAAAATATTTCCACCGACTTTTGCCTCGAATCTTCTTCCCCAACAACAATAATAGCGTATAATTAATGGCCATAACATTAACGGACTTTTAGTTATATAAATATTAATAATAATAATAATGTTTGCGATCGATAACACACTCTATGGATGAGGTCTGGAAATAGTATAACACATAATAATAATAATAACCTAATAATAAATTATCTGATATTGAATATCAAGAGCACTGGTATAAGAAAGATAGTATGGAAAGCATTTAATCAGTCAAATGTTTATGTATTGACATAAAAAACTAATACAATAAAAAGCAATTCCTTTCGACAGCAGATGAGAGGGAAGAGAAAGGGATTGACAAACAGGCAGTCAGTCAGTCAGGCAGAGGCTCACAACAGAGCCATTACTTCGATGGGAAAAGTTTTGTCTGAAGTCTTTCCCCTCTTATTCATTGATAAACTTTTTTTTGGTAAAAGTTTTTGCTTTGAATTGACTTTTTTTTGTTCAAAAAATTTTGGCTCAAAATACAAAATATATTAAATTAAAACAAAAGCTCAGAGTATAATGTAATTTTTTATCGTCATTATAGACCTTGATAATTTATTTGTCTTCTTTTAAATTGTATGAAAACTTTTTTCCAGTCATTTATTTTAATAATATTTGATTCGCAGACAAAAGAAATGAGACAAAGAGTTCCAAGATATTAATTTGCATTTGAAATCTGGTATTTATTCAACAAAAGGGATGTTTAGAGAGTGGGTCCCATATTAGACCAATTAAAAGAGTAGTCTGTGCTATCCCTGAGTCAAAATAGGATCCCTTATTAGCAATTCTAATGCCAACAAATCATTTAATATTCAATTTTGTTTCGCTATTTATAACTCAAATGAAAAGAGTTTTGCCATAATTTTGAAATTCATTTTCAAAACTAAAGAATTTCTAAGAATCAACAAAAATGTTAACCAAACATAAGCTTATAATTGGAACTCAAATCACATTTCAATGAAACCTGTGATGAATTTCTTTGAATTCAGAGTCAATGCCTTTCAGTAGTTATTAAAAACATTTTCCTTTACATAAAAAAATGTGTTATTAATGAAAAATTTCTTATATAAGAGAATCTGATGTAATGTTTGAATTGAATGAATCAAATGAATGGATATAATAATTACCGGATTGAATGCAATTAACTATATTGTGATGTCGTTAACCGAAAGGAAACCATCAAATATTCTGTGCGATCGGATTCTGTGAATACAATAAAAATATATGGTTTAGAAAATTTCGTGAACACAAATTCAATTAATGTATTGGATTATCATAAATATCAGGCTATTTATTCTTGCAATCAATGTGTTATTATTGCCTTTCACTACACAATAAGGAAGAGTTAAATAATGAAATTCAGGGTCTGAAGGAAAGGGACCGTAATTTTATTCCCAATGAAAACATACATCACTTTTCTGTTTATTGAACAAAAACAAAAAGTCAGTGAAAAATATTAAACTCAATTTTAAGCGAATAAATCATTGACTGACTCTCGCCTATTGAAAAGACGAGTTCAGAGGCACACCATATAAACTGAGATATAGCGCGAAGAAAAAATTTTATCGCCTCATAAGAGAGATCCGCACTTTTATACAGTAAAAGCATTTTTTTTATAATTTATTACTCGAGTCATGAGATTCTTGTTCTCAACGCAAGACTTTGCTAACAGTTTTACACAACAGTCATGAGCTCTCTCTCTCTCTCTCTCTCTCTCTCTCTCTCTCTCTCTCTCTCGCGATTTGATTCTTTGAATCGATTCAAAGGCAAAGAAAATAATTTTCAAACTCTAAGCAAATATTTTATCGCAAAATATTGTCAGGACTTTCAGACCGGGAGTTAAGGAAAGCGAGAAATTCTCAGATTTCGATTCAAAGTCAACCGAAAAGAAAATTTACAGAAAATTTATTTCAATGAAATGAAATAAAAAATTTATTTGGATTTCTTTGAGAAAAGGTATTAATATATGTATTCCGTCCGAAAATTAATCTCTTCTTTTGGCGAAAGATTTTATCCAAATATAAATCTTTGGATTTCTTTTACTTAAATCTATAAAAAATAAGTTACGCTCTTAAGTAATAAGTAGAGCATAAAAGATAAATCTATTGCACACTCTTTGGGCGGACTTCACGACTGAGCGAAACCTAAAATTTTTATACCAAATCAATTTGATGTACAAAAAACTTATAGCAAACACTTATTAAATGTTTCCGAACAATCCTTGATCAATTTTTGATGAGCATGATAATCTCCCGCTTGGAACGTAAAGCACAAGCTCACCTAAATCCAATTGATCAAGTTCTATTTTCGTGCCATACAAATGATTAATTACGAGAGCTATAGATTTTTTTCCTCTCAAACAAAATCCGAAAACTTTTTGATTGAAAAACTTTTTTCAAAGTCTATATTAAAATAGAGTTCAGATTAGAGTATTGGAGCCGTCGGTAAAGTTTTTAAGCTCTCTATTTATCAGAAGATGTCCTCTTATTCTATGCTTTTCAGTGAGAAAAATGAGAAGAATTCAATTTTATCACAGATTTACAGGAAATCTATAACTTTTAGCAAACTCTCTCTCTCTCTCTCTCTCTCTCTCTCTCTCTCTCTC
>JAQIXV010000305.1:0-48888 GCA_034700625.1 Tectocepheus velatus | reverse complement strand
GTTTGTTGGCTCTCTCTCTCTCTCTCTCTCTCTCTCTCTCTCTCTCTCTCTCTCTCTCCTTCTCTCCCTCCCTTTATCAGGCATTAGAGAAGAGTGTGTGCACTCTGTTCAGCCCCCGTATGCCATAACAAACTTCTTGTTTGGCGAACTTTGTCCCCACTATTACTCAAACAACACTTCAGTCAATCGTCAGATTACAAGCGAAGCAAAGCCAGGGCTCGTTTGGCATCGCCTGTCGTCCAACGGTTTGGTTATCTGTTTTGCGCTCAAAAACTTTCTTTTGACTCAAAGTATAGCAAAACTATTGGAAACTATAGAAACAAATGAGAAAATCAACTGAAAAAAAAACAAATTAAAGTTGACTTCAATTGATTTGACATAAAATGCATTATTTATTGCAAATTGTTTTGAATTTATTAATCGCAATAAAAGTCATAATATTTTGCATTTCAAGACTTAATGACACAATTATTTGTTGCGCTTATATTTAGGGAGAAGTTCTCATTAGAGACCTATTTATGTGTCACTCGACTCCTACTACCGACTTATTTGTGGAGATCTCCCTCTCATATGTCTAATGCACTGATCCATACATTAGAAGTAGTGCTCAGTTTTGGAGTTTGGTCTCAAAAAGTTCTCAAAACTTTTCGCTTAAATGAAGAAAAAGATGTTTTTATGACTCCCTCTAAGACTCTATAATATGATCTCTAAAGGGCAGGACTTGTGTCCAAATAGAGTCACCAAATCATTAACTTTGGTAATACTGTAACGTTATTGGAGAGTAGAGCACAGGTAGTTGAGGGTAGTTCCCCATTAAATGCCATTGTCATGAGACGATCGCATCCAATATGAGTGACTAAACTATTTATCGCTAATAAAAAACGTGTGCTTTCATTGTGTCCCTATCCCTATCCCTATCCTATGGCAAACACACCTGAGTCTGAGCCCAGACGTGAGCTCACAGTCGATCGATAGCTATAACTTAAGCTCTAAGTCATCGCAGGTGCAAAACCTATGAAACCCTTTTGACTGAATCCAAACAAATAACAATATTTGCGATAATTGGCATAAAATGCAATAAAAGCTGATTAAGAGTTAAATCATAAATGCATTTCATTTTAGTGACGAACATATCATTTGAAAACTCAAATCAAATGTATTTTGAGTTCAAATTCAATGCATTTCTCTCTTTAAATAAAGATTTGATTTTTTCAGAGATTAGATAACTTATAGACTTATTGTTGTATTGAATGTCGGAATACAATAAAATGCAATTCAAGTGTTTTCACTGATAAACAAAATTTGCTGGAAAAACATACTCGAAAACAATTGCCATGATAAATTTTGATAAACTAAGTTAAAATAGCTGGATATGCCCAGGGTGGCAACCATCGAGACTCGGTCTCCTATCGCTCCCTCACAGCAAAATGTTATGTAATTTATGGATACCCTATAAGACTGTTGATTAGGGTTTTGAAGAAATTGTTGTGTTTTTAATCTTGCAATTAATCATTTGTTTATCTAATTTATTATTAATTCAATCGATTCCTTCAATTTAAGTTAATATTTGTTTTCAACCATTTAATCGATATATGCATTGATTTCTACAATCATTAGTCGATTGTAACTAATATTTAATTTGTTTTTAAGTAATTGTTTTTTCCATTCAATTAATTAAACCAATAGTTGAATATTAAAGACAAAAGAGTTGACAATACTTTGGATGACATTAAGACCAAAATAATTGTCAGTTATTTGAATATATGGTTGAACGCAATGCAGAGATTATGACCGAATACAAACTGGTCGTTGTCGGCGGTCAGTACACACACCTGTCCTCACAAACACCTATCAATTTATTCAATTACTAACAAATGTCTCTCTTTTTTCCCCCATTTTATGGACAGCCGGTGGCGTTGGCAAAAGTGCCTTAACTATTCAACTCATTCAGAATCAGTAATTTATTTTATTTTTATAACCAATTGTTTTATCTCTCAATTAATCATTAGTTTTGTCGACGAATACGACCCGACTATAGAAGACTCCTATAGGAAACAAGTGGTGATCGACGGCGAGACATGTCTTCTCGATATTCTGGACACCGCTGGACAGGAAGAGTACAGGTATTACAACTGAATTCAATATTGGTTTGAGTGGTACTTATTGTCTCTCAAATAACTTGTTTCAGTGCAATGAGAGACCAATATATGCGAACCGGAGAGGGATTTCTTCTGGTCTTCGCTGTTAATAATGCAAAGTCTTTTGAGGACATCTCAATGTATAGGGAACAGGTATGACATTACACTCTCACATTATCTCAATCACTCATACATTTAATATAAATCATTAATAGACAGTATTTCCTATCATTTGTGAGGTTAGGCTTCAATCAAATTGATTTAAAACCCAATTAATTATTATAATAAACGTTAGATTTCTTTGATATTGATTTTATATTTGAGTTGTAATTAGTTTGACTTCAAATGAATCGATTGATTAAAGTGTTTGAAAGTGAATTAAGAACTAAAGAGTAGATCCAAAATGAGATCCCAATTGAATGTATTGCTATCACAACAGATAAAGCGCGTCAAAGACGCCGATGACGTGCCGATGGTATTAGTCGGTAATAAATGTGATTTACCGACGCGTGCCGTCGATATGAGAGCGGCCAACGAAGTGGCCAAGAATTATGGCATCCCTTTTGTGGAGACTTCGGCCAAAACCCGAATGGGAGTCGACGACGCTTTCTATACGTTAGTCAGAGAAATACGTAAAGATAGGGACCGGAAGGGAAAGGACAAGAAGAAGCACAAGAAAGAGGGACACAAAAGGAAGTGCACTATTATATAACCCCAGAATATATTAATGATAAACAAAAAACAAATTAATAATCACTTCATTATAATTGTTGTCATAATTATTCTTCTTTTAAAAAAGACTTCTTAAAAGACTTGTTCTTATTCTTCTTCCGCCATAACTATCATTGAATTCTTCGCGAATTAATTACGAAAATATTGAGTAATAATCAAATAATTATTCAAAAAATTTTAGACTCAATTTACTGAACGTTTGATTAATTACTCGATAATTAATATAAGATTTCAACTCAATTATCAATTTATTCGATACCAAGAGTTTAATTAAGTTTATATTTGGATTAACTTAAGTGATAACTAAAGATAATATTCGTTTTATCTATTAATTGACGACAATTTTAATTGAATTATACATTATTTTAATCAAATTTTATTAATTTTAATCTTAAATACAATTACTTATTAATTAAACGAAAAACAAAAGGATTTTATTGTTTTTACGAATAATAATATCTGAAAGAAATAAACGAAACAAAAAAAACTTCAAAAAAAAATCTTCTGATTGTTATTCAAATTTAATTATCGAAATCCAATCGAAGAGTCAATAGTTTCTTAACAAAAAAGCCAATCAATTGACTGTTTTGTGCCATTAATTCAACGAATAGATGAGTGATGTGTTTCACTTGAAGTTGGCATAAGTGTCGAAGTGTTGCAGATAATTGATGGCCAACTGATGCAAATACTTGTACTGATCCTAAATAACAGTTAACCGACAAATTAATAACTTATTCAAAACTAACCATTCATTTAATAAATTTAATTGATTTGTGTTTTTCTCTTCACTATAAATAACATTCGATTAATTGTAATAACAGTTGAAATTAATTACCAAATCAGTGATAAATTGGGGTCTATTTGTACGGACCGTCTGTACGGCTAAGAATACATCGACCAGTTGTTCCTCTTTGATGCGGTCGCACAGGAAGGCAGTCGCGCAGAAGACACCCGACGCGTGATTGCCGTCGCTGTGAGATATCAAATGAAAGATATGAGAAAAACAAATGCTTACTCTCCTCTCATTCCTCCTCTTTCTGAACGACTTTTAAAATCTTCTGATCTCTTAATAACTTAATTAACCGATACTTACAAACACTGAACGACAATACTATTAGCGTTTGACTGGAGGTTCCACTGCTCCGTCTTCTCCATGAAATCGATGATAACATGCGGCGACGCCGAAGGCTTTGTCGATAGGGATGTCCAACCCTTGAGATGAAACTGTTTGACAGTTAAATCGCTTTGAGGCAAATGAAAGACACGGGTTATCATATCGTTGTGAATCTCTTCGCTGACCAATTGAACGATAAGTTTCTTGTCTTTGAACTCCATTTGCTTCTTATCGACTGTCGG
This sequence comes from Tectocepheus velatus, assembly GCA_034700625.1. Taxonomy (NCBI): domain Eukaryota; kingdom Metazoa; phylum Arthropoda; class Arachnida; order Sarcoptiformes; family Tectocepheidae; genus Tectocepheus; species Tectocepheus velatus. The sequence goes on along the minus strand of JAQIXV010000305.1, from coordinate 44,662 downwards.
CCAATACTATTGGTTTCGACAAAAAAAATATCAAAAACTTATGAAACCACTGAAGAGAATCACAAAATGAACGCACAATTTGATTGTCGTTTTTGATATCATTGAGAAGAACAATGGTTTTGGTGGCCGTCGAGACTATCATCTGCCAGAAGTGATTCCGACTCGACTCCATTGGTATTTGAGTGACGATATACGCGTCCCGTCGTTTGTATCCCTGAAAACCGTTTCTCAGAATATATTATATTCTAATAATTAATGCAATTATTAAATAACTTAAATAACAAATAATTAACATTACATTCAATTCATTGAATTTTAAAATCTTTTGTGAATTAATTTTAAACGAATTATAAAATTAAACAAATATTTGCTTACATTTACATAAACGGCGTTAATGTAGTCATCATTTCCAGGGAGAATAACCCGGGCGTAATCGGCTGTCAATGGAATAATTTTTGATTATTCTGTTCTCAAAATTAGTGTAGAGATGACCAGAAAACTATATTTTGTAGATTTTGTGATAACACCTCAATTAAATCTAGGTAAAATCCCACGAACCCCTTGTGTTTGGAATTCTAATTATAGATAAACCTGGCAATTGTCAAATTAATTGCTCAATTAGAGTAACCTTCCCTTTGGTCATCTCTATAAGCGTTTAATAAAATTACGAAATCCTTTGATTTATTTGTCAATTAATTCGTAATTATTCTGATTTACGGGGAATTATCTCTTGATTGCGGTTCTGATGGGGATGTGCTCTCCCGCTCTGAGAGGACTCGGCGTTCATCACTTGTGGCGATAGTTTGTTGAGAATCTATAGATTTAAATAAGAGATTAGGATTTGATTTGAACTATAATTGTGAGACAAGACCTGAAACTGAGTCATTAAAGGCAATGATTTATTATTGTAGTCATAATTAGATAACTTTCTGTAATAGTTTTCAAAGTCATTGCAGTCAATACTCGTGGACTCGTGTGAGAGCGCCTCCAGGAGTGCCTGATGTGCGAACACATACTGTCCCAACTTCTCCACCAAATTAATCCTCTGTAGTCTTATTACACAAAAATGTTTCAAAACATCGATTTGTTTCTCAATTTTAGCCATTTCTAGCATAGCGTCGATCAGAATGAAAGTTCCGGTGCGTCCGACCCCTGCAGAGCAGTGCACTATAATTGGTTGGACCGGCTTATAGTGAATCGAAGACCGGACTCTTCGGATGAATGTTAACAGAGAACAGGTATACATAGGGACCGCGTGATCTGGCCATGAAATGAAGTGGTACTGAACTATTTCGCGCACAACCCCTTCCTTTTGAAAGATTTTCAAAATTGGAGAAAAAAGTTAAAAATTTAGAGAATTACTACCTTTTCAACAGAAAACGTCCGAATCATATAATCGGCGAACATTTCTGTCTTATTCAGAGTCACTTTAATTGTGTTTTGACCGTAAGTATAGGTCTGAGTCCCGTCCGGCCAATACTTATCGCACTTATTCTGAGCGATCATTGGTTTTATTTGAAGCGATTCTTTTGAATCAATGCATACCTTTCCTCCCTCGTCAAGACTGGTGAGCATAACAATCTGATGGCTGTCTAATTGCCAAACCATTCGCCAAAAGTCGCAAATAGTGTTGGGAAGGGGTCCCTGAGTGGCCACATATCTGTTGTTACAGTTATATCCGTCGACATAATTGGCGTTAATATAATCGGTGTTAACGTCGCCATCGATTGGATCCAAAACGACTCGCGAGTGATCGTAAGGAAGAAGGTTTCCGTACCTATTCTTCGACCTGTGGTTCACTCCTTTGCCATAATCCCAACTCTTGAGTTGTCCCCTAAATACAGATCCGAACTCTTGTTTGAGAACCCCGTTGTCTATCATTAGGGGTATGTTATCACTCAATTCAGTCAAACTAATCAAATGACTCTTTATTTCAAACTCTTGTTCATGAAATGAGCCGAAAGAAAGAGTAGAGCACCGGTAGGTCTGATCGTAACCTAATTTGGAATAAAATTTTGAAAGAATTTAAAGTAAAGGATATTCTTTTGTAATTGTGGTGTTTGCTATATTAGCAAGCGTATTTGAGCAAATTACAGAGATATAATCTAGGATAAGCAATCAAAAGCCATACCATTTGCATTATTTCTTCGAATCAATTTCTTTCGCGAATCATTTTTACTCCAGAATAGGAACAGTCTCTCCAATCTTGATTCACCAGCGTAGTTTCTATTTTCAAACCAAGACTATTATTACCTAGAACTTACTCAAATTAATTGATTGTAAATCACATGTAAATCAATATTCCCAGAAGAATGAAAGTGATGAAGAGAAGAATTCCCAAGATTACAATTAAGATAATTTCGGCTTTATTTGGTTTATCTGAAACTGAAAAAAACAAATCCAATAAAGAATTTATCGGAAATTTATATATTTTTTCTCACTTTTAGGAATGACCTCATTATGTGACCAAACCGTTTCAACTTGTTGGAGACCTTTGTTGGAGACAACTCTTGCAAAAGTCAAGCGATAATCCAACTCTTTTTGTCGACGAAATGTTATGGTAAGGTCAACACCGCCAAAGTTATGTGTTACATATTTCAAATTGCTGTCCCGATTTTCGGATTTGCCAGTGTCCTCATCGCTAATGAACCGACCTTTTTCGAGACGACTCCTCAGTTGTCTCTCTAACTCTTTTGGATTATTATTTTCATTGGAAATGGTTTGAAGCCACGCATAAAAACGCGCGTTGTATTTGTTGGGGCACTTCTCGAAACTGATGGTCAACTGATTGCTTTTCAATTCAGAAATCCCTTAAAACAATTCAAATATTAATATAAGATAATTGAATCTAGACAAATCTATACTATGACAATTTTTTTCTGAACCATCGTTGGATGGGTCGTCACTTTCTTCGCAAAATACTAAAAAAAGATTTTGATTAGGATTTAATGAAATGATAAGTCACCAGAAATACTGACCCAACGATAGAAATAAAATTAAAATAATTTTAATAATCATTTTCTAATTGAATAATGATTTTTGAGTTTTTATTACACATTAAAAACTTTTACATCAGATTCTCAACAAATTTATGGCATTAAGTCTTTTTTGGACAAACAAAAGGAAATCCTCTGAAAATTATTGGGTAAACTATTTTCAAACACCATTTGCCGGGATGTGATGCAAACCATCAGTAAATCTATTAGTCATTCAAATTAGTTATTCATTCATTAAAGCGATCATTAGTTTCGGGATAAATTATTTGCCAAACTATAAGACAAAAACAGAAATTAGTTTTTCTTTTTCTTTATTCGGATTTCAATAAACATAGACTTCGCACAGAATAGCACTGAATAAAAGACGAGAATAATTATCGCCACCGAAGGCTATGATATAAACATATCTTCCGATAGCGTGAGTCTCACAACTCACATGAATTCGTGAACTGGCCTTTAATTGTTCACTACTTATATGACCACAAACTTTCAGAGACTCTGAAAAACTTTGATTTGTGTTTGTTATGAACTTTGAGTTCTTATCGTAAGCTATGGTCAACTTTTGGATGTGATTCTGTGTGTAATGTTGTGGCCACGAGACGATAACAACCCCATGAATGGCCACCACATCAGTCAAGTCAACCATCCATATGGGGGTCTCCACGAAGTAGTTGTCGAGAAGAGCGCACTTCTGCATAGACTTCTCATAGTCTCCGTTGCCGTCGACCGCGAAATTAGAGTTTCCGAACTCCCAATTAGTCCACGAATGGCGCTTATCGTTGATCCACGTGTTTCGGTGGTACGATAAGTTCGGAACTGATGATAGGAAATAATATCAACATATTTTATATTATTATCGTCAAATTCATATGAAGGCTGTTATCTAGATCATTTATTTTTAGAACGGACGAATATGGGAACATCCCTTTCCTAGTCTTAAGGAAGAGCTTCTATTATTTGTCAAATCCAATGAATTGATGACTTTTAAACACCTTTTATGGTTTCCCCTTATTTTTCACTGACTTTGATGACTCTTTTATAGGCAATGTTTTCACTAAAGAATTTCAATTATTAAATATATCTTGATAAAACCCAAAATTTTTCTTTACATTTCTTATTATTAACTTTTATTAATTATTCTGAAATTGAAATTCGTTTGAAACTTCTGACTATTATTCTATAGAAACCAATAATTGAAAAATCATTTGTTTGTCATATTTCCAGAAATTCTTAAATAAAATTCCAAAATATTTAAATTCATTAGATTTTCTTGAATTTCAGTAAAATCAACTAGCTAGACAAGATAATATTTACAAATAAAAGACAACAATTACCGCATTCGCTATTATTGTTGACTCTGAAGAAGCTGTTGGGACACAAGCCTTGAGAGAGACAACCGATTACTCCGATTCTCATTGAAATTCTTGACTTCCAAGTCATTGGATTAAAGCGAATAAAGCGAGCGATGATCGGAGTGTCGAAGAAATGCCATCTTTTTGTCTCTTTATCCATATTTGCGTCAAATTTCTTGATTTTAGTCAGATTTGAGTCTTCCTTATAGAAAGTCCAACGAAGAGAATCATTTGAATACGATATTGAATAGGAAGTGACCCAATGGCGACGATATGGAGCTCCACTTCCACGTGTGATCACTCCAACTATCAGAGCAGGCGGACCAAGATCAATTGAGATCCACTGGTGCTGGTTATTCCATTTGGAACACCATCCGACTGAGCCATCTATGAAGGCATTGTCTGGAGAACAGTAGGCGTCTTGTGGCCAATTGCGAGCACTCGACGCCTTGTATACACTTCGCGGCAGATAATTGATCAGTGAATCACATTTACGACATCCGAGGAGTTCCAGTCTTAGACCCGGACTGTTATGCCATGAAATGACTTCAATGCGAACAAAACGAGAGATTATGACATTTGAGAGTAAAAAGTATTGCAATGAATGCGAGTCTTTGTTTCCAAGAATTTTTTGCTTAGAGTTATAGTAAACCCAATCGTTTGCGTCTTCGCTGAACAGCAGATAATAGTTCTTAATCCATGACTTGCCGTCAGCTCTGCCCTGAGTTATGATTCCATTGATGGCAGTTTCAAATCCGAGATCAATTTGCATGTATTGTTCCGTCTTATTAGGGTCGGGACACCATCCCCTTCCCGGCCACATATGAATTCGGGCGTATTTTACGTTACAATTCGGGTCTTTATTATAATTTGAAGACGCGCTCAGTTGCCAGTCGTGTATCCGACCGTCAATCAGACCCAAAGGGGAACTACAGTCTAAACGATCACTAAATTCATGAATAAAATAATTGATGGAAAACCTTTCAAACCATTTATTGTATTCCAATCATTGAATTTATAGTTATTCTGAAGGGATGTCACAGATATTGGATTTCTTGAAACCACTTCTTCCGCGAAAATTAAGAATAGATTCGGTAAAAGATATCCAACAAAATAGATATCAATTGAGAACATCATAAAAATAATTGAATTTATTTCTAAAATCAAAACAATTTTTTCATTGATTCTGAAGAATAGAACCTTAAAATGAGAACTAATGAGACAATGGCTTATGTTTTGGTCATTTATTATTCATAACTATTGATTCCTTACCTTTTCTTTCGGCCATATATTGTCTGAAAGTCTTTTAAAAGCGGTTTAATTCAAAAATTAAAAACAAATCAATTGATTAAACAAATATTTAATTTGATTTCAATCAATAATTTCCAATTTGTTTCAAAGTCTGTAATAAAGATATAATTGATTTCAAAATTCAAACTGAATTCAAAAAAATTCTAAGGTTTCCAAAAATATATAATTGTTTAGATATTTACAACAAAATCAAAGACTAGTTTCTAAATAATTAAATGAAATAATTGTATATTTGAACCAAAATATGAATAAAATGCTAACAAAACAATCGGATGAAAACATATATAGAGAGAACTAATTGTAAGTCAAATAATTTGAACAATAATTAAGTCATAAATGGGTTTAAACCCGATTAGCGATACTATGGTTAAGGGAGTGATTATTATTATAGTTTTCATTCTTATAAAAGTCAGAACATGTGCCGAAAGACGTCAGATTTGGAGCAGAGGAGGAGGACCTCATTGTCTGAGATTTTTCTTTCAGAATTTGTTCTCTTTTTTGATTGAATTTTTGGGTGAAATCCTTTGCGGGTTTGACCCCCATTTCGGCCGCTTTGTTGAGAAGTGCTTCGGCTCTGCCGTAATCGCGAACAACGCCTCCCTTCCCGTAGAGATAAAAGAGGGATAAGTTATAAATCGCGTCTTTGTGTCCCATCGATGCCGCTATCGTATAGTAATTGAAGGCTTTTTTGTAATCTGCGCCGCCGTCCGCCGAATGTTTGCCCTTTTCGTAGGCGACGGCCATATTGAACAACGCCTTCGGATTTGATTTAGTCGAACGCCAGCATCGCATCGCTTCCTCTGGATCTGATTGGATGAGTTCAATGCCCAACATATTGTTTAGGCTTTCGATATAATCAATTGACGCCGTCTTTAATTGTTTGCAAATATCTTCGATCGGATCCTTTGCCTCTTCGATCGACTTTTTGACAGTGAATTGAATCCCTTGAGAAGACTCGCCATCGGTTTGATCATCAAAACTGTTGTTCTCTTCTTTGATTTGAGTGATCTTTGAGTCATTATATTCTAAGTAATTGTGATTTCCTTTTGAGAAGATATAGTTCTTTCTGATGGGCGCAGAAAACACCCGTATCTTTGAGATGAGAGCCGAACAGTATTTGCAATTTCCGCAAACATTTGAATAACAGGTGTCGTACTCTTTGGAACCGATGGGTCCGTCCAATCGCTCGACATTTCTTATGACTCGCTGTCGACTGTAATATACGGGACTATCAAAGTGTAGGCCCACAACAATCGCCGCTCCCTTTTGTTTGAGAAAATCAAACGAAAAATTCTTTAATTTATGCACTTTTTTAAACAATTTGATGAATAAGTGGTTTAAATAAAGAGGAAGTGATTTGAAATTAATTCAAAGACTGAATAAATGAATTGAAGAGAAGTCAAAACATAAACTGAAATATTGAATAACTTTTAACAAAGACTTTAAATAAGGCTTAAGTTGTTTGCCGTCATATGAAACATATGTTACGTCAAGGGAACAGACTATCACTCGTCTCGACTCAACATTTATTTGTCAATAATTTGAAAATAAATGACTTGTTTTGAGGGAACAGATGGAGGATCTCATCGTCAAAAACATTATCACTTTTGACGCAAAAATAATATTATTTCTAAAAAATAAAAATTTTGATAAAATTGTTCGATTGTGGCAGAAATGGCCAAGATCATCTCTCCTAGAATATTCAATGTGTTCTTCAGGGTAACTTTATCAAGGTTAAAAATAGAATTCTCGCTGAACTTGACCTTTAATTCCAATAAAAAAACATTTGATTTATTTACTTCTAATTGAAAGATCAAATTACTTCATGGCTTCAGTCAAAAGGATAGTTGACTCGAGTCTGTGCTCATCACTCACTAATTCAACGCTAACTATAAGAGTAAACATAATTCACGAATCGTTGACTGAATGCCAACTCTTATCAGACAATTATCTCTGAAGTGCTTAAAGTCATAGTATTTCCCAATCGTCTCAAAACTCAATAAAAAGAAAACTAATCCGCAAAACAAGACATTAAAAAAAATAGACAATCGATTGAAGAACTCAATAAACTAAAGAATAGACAAAGAATTGCATATATTTTACGACAAAATCAGACATAAATTGAAACAAAAGACAATAATTAGTGTCAATACTCACAATATAACCGACTTTTTCCAGAAGTCCAGTAATCAGTAAATGGTATTTGCATTCATTGAACGAATAAGAGTTTGATTTAAACTTTTCGTTGTTCTTCCGATTGCGACCATTGTCTTCATTATTGCCATCTGTTTGTCGACCACTACTCTTGTTATCAAACTTTGTGTCATAATATCTTCGGTAGTATTCCTCATATACTCGTGCGGTGTCTTCCCATTGGTCGCGATAAAAGCGGAAGCGTTCGAACTGTTCCTCGTCTTTGTCTTCAGATTTGACAGTCTTTTGGTTCAACTCTTGGTTTGAATAAAATCTTTTCACATAATTCTGAGTCTGAAGTGATTTAAATGTCTGTCGATGGAGACCACGGATCAATTGCGACAACATTTTTGTCAACAGTTGATCTTTATCTCAAAATAAGCTAGGTAAGGTTTAAGGTGAAATTTATATGCATTTTGAGCGTTAATTCAGTCTTAAAATGGGATTAAAATTGAATTTAATTTGAATTTAATTTAAGAGTAAATAAACAAAAAGTCAAACAAACAAAACATGTGATCATAAAATCTTTTTAATACACAATAATTACGTAAATTTTCCGCTTGTAAATTGACAAATGTTCTTGATTAAAATTCAATTGAACCATGATCAATCAATAGTTTAACTTTGAAATTAAGATTTCAATAATGATTTAAAATTTATGTTCAATTAAATTGCGATAAAAACTATTAATTGAGTGAAATATAATTTATTGACCGAAACGTTATTTATTTAAATTTTATGAGAGTTTTGATCTGAACTCAAATGACATCAAAAGTTGGACTAATTTGTCGACAAATATCTCGATTTCATCTGATCTGACACTTAATCCCAATCACTGTAATTGTCTTAAGCCATGTCTCAGCCGCGGTTCTGTAATAGCGAAGAGTTGGTTGAGTTATGTCCAGCTCTTGATCTTTGGCTGAAACCAATTTCCAAGTTGACTATCACCGTAACGCTTCCAACCCTCAAGACATTGGACAATAGCGGACAACTCATGACTATAAGCACGTGGGAAGTGATGGACAAACTCAAGATGAAGATAAAGCCATTAAAACTGAAGACATTGAAAGTGAGTAAATCAAACATCGAGTTCATCCGATTTGAGGCCGAATGCGAATCAAAGAGTCAATTGTCTCTAATCGAGTCCCGATTCAACAAAACTAGTCTCAAGTTATCGGGTTTTGCCCAAAAATTATTGGTTAAGACCGCAAAAGTCAAAATCGGTATCAAATATATTCAAAATAATTGATTTATTTTATTAAAACTTTAATTGAATTGAAGGGTCGACTCGTCACGAATGGGAGTCATTTTTCAGAGACAATCCTCAGATGAATGAAATGAAACCGGGATACAGACCGGACACACTTCACCTCGAGGTATACTCCAATTGACAATTGTTTTCGAATAGCTTTTCATTTGATGTCTGTTTGTAGTCATTGCCAGTCAAATGGTTCGGCGGAGACAGACCTCAACCCAACCTTTTGGTCAAAGTTTTCGGTATTTTCGGTGAAATACGACGCTTTCATATCCCATGTCTTGACATTAAAGAAGCAGAGGATGGCTTCAAACGCTTCAGTTTCAATGAGAGCCTAAGTTTTGAGGCTTACATCCAATACAAGGATTACATCGGTTTTGTCAAAGCGATGGACGCCTTAAGAGGAATGAAATTAGTGAAGAAGTTATCAGAAATAAAGAACCAGAAGAATAATAATCTCGAATACGATATTAAAATAGATTTCGACAGAAGTAAACACCTGAGCGATAAGGCTATCAAAAAGAGACGTATCGCCAGAGAGTATGGCATCAAATCTGCGGTCGAACTGAAGAAACTGAGGGATGAGACCAAAAAACAGCGACAAATGTTCGCAAATAGAATCAATTTATTGCGAAATCGTAAAAAGACGGCCAAAACTATACTCCAATACCTGTTCTCTTTGGCCGAACCCAAAGCAAAGGCCAAAAAACAAGAGGAGGAACAGAAAAGTGCTGAGCAAAGGATAAGGGAAAGACTTCTCTTAGAAGAAGTTAAACTCAGGGAAAAACTTTTAGAGAAACGAAGGGAACAGATGAGGGCTCAGGCGAAGGGAACTAAACTCAAAAGTGTCGCTAATGTCAACATAAGTGCTGCCAATAATACAAATAAAAATAATTTAGACTTTGAGTCAAATTCTTTACACTTCAGACATAATCCAAACTATAATTCTTTTAATTCATATTCATTTCAGTCGAGAAAATATCCGAATCATTATATGAGTAATAGTTATATAAATTATCGGAGATTTTTATACCTAAACCATCAGAAACGACCACTTCATCAGACAATTCAAACAAATTCTAATAACTCTTCGCTCTATAAGAACCATAAGAAGGGCTGTAAGTTCTATAGACCTAAAAGTATTGTCATTCAAACCCCTAATAGACTTAATAATAATGTAAATAATGTTTAAAGCAATGAATGACTCAAAAAATTTGTAATTATTTTTTTGTTTTAAATTAATTTTTCAATAAAATCATTTTTTAACGTAAATTATTCGGCAATTTTTGGACAACTGTTTGCATAAATTATTGAGCGTTCAGTTGAACAAGGTTGTCAACAAGGTTAATGAGGCGATCAAAAAGCGGAATCAATTTATTTGGTTTTGAATGTCGGCTCAATTTCTTGAGATTTATCAATTAAACTAGCTTGAATTTACATTGGGACATTGTTCTAGAACATTATTTCAACACTTTTTGATTTATAGATGAGCTAGTTTACTTTTAAATTATCAATTAGTTGAGTAAACAAAACAAAAATATTAAAATTTTTATGGTTTGAGTGAAAAGTTTGTTGCAATTGATAATTGAGATCAGATGTTGAGCTCTTGAGGAAAGAAATAATTATTTAATTATCACTTATTATCTCTAATCTGAAGATAATTTGGATTTCTTTGGAGAAAAAAATTCAGTTTTTTTTCTGAGTTTTTAGTCGTAAAGTGTTTTTGATTAAACTTTTAGTTAAAAACAAGTCGTTTGTAATTCGACCCCAATTTATGGCAGAACTTCTTTGTTGGTCCAAAAAAATGGGTCGCAACCCATCAATTGGAAGGGAAACCCTCTCTCAAAGTTAAGGATCCGATGCGTCAGTAATCGATTGAAAGGAAAAATAAAAATCAAAGAAAAAAAAAATCTTTTTCTGATTTGGTTTTAATTTAAGCGAAAAATTCAAATCAAATAATTGGAGCAAAAAATTAGTCGTTTAGGAGATAATTGAGAAGAGGAGCCAAAGAGGAGACAGAATTTAAATCTCTCCACTGTTTTGACGCCAATAGCGGTCCGTCGCCACTATCGAGAGCTATGAGCTGACTGTACTATCGAGTGATAGTCAAGATCATTTCAATTTATTTGATTTAGAACAAAGCATACAATCAATTAATTAGCATGCATCTATTTTAGGCCAACACCTCTCCCATAAGAAAATACTTAATCAGATTAATGATCCCAATAATGTTAAAATAAGCAAGGTAAAGTGGGTTTGCTAGTGGCACACGCTTGACAACTGTCGTGGTTATAGCCAAAGCCTTTGGGCGCACAGAAGTGCAGAGCTGTGCAGAGCTGTGCAGACACTGCAGAGTAGCTGAAACGAGTCATAGATGTAGTGCTCTGTTCAGTGCATTGTGTGTCTCCTGTGCTGTGCATAACATAGTGCGAGTGGAGTACAATATACAGTGGATATACTGTATACACACTATTCTGTGCACAAAATCTATAGGCTATTGGCGTTTGTGTTGTGAACACACACTCGTATTGAGCCATATATACAAAAATGGCCGCAAACGAGGATGAACTTCATTACATTGAAGTTTTCCAGAACTGTTTCAACAAGATCGCCCAAAAACAAACTGGTAACGACAAGATCATTTTTATTATCATTTATCTCACTTTAATCTAATCAACTCTACTCTCACTGATCTGTCACTTGATTTGTCCCGAATCTCATCCAAAAGTATCTCTATTTTTGATGAATTGATCACTACTTTCACTATTGTTTTACTGTTATTATTGATAACAAACAAAGTGTTTGCAGTGAAGACACACTTTATTTTCTCAAATAATTTTTTTATTTTTTAACTGTTTTTCAATCAATTTTTTGATAATTTTGGGCTAATTTCAAGTTTTTGTCACTTTTTGGATCAGATTTGATGGAAAATAATTGCAAATGTTTTTCAAATTTTTTTGTTAATTTAATTGAGAGATGACTTTATTTTTATAGTCCTATCGATTCGTAGATCTTTTCAATGCATTATAATCTCATAACATGTGTACTATTTTTTTCACTTTTAATATATATTTTTCTATATTTTTTGATATATTTTTCATGATTTTTGGAAATTTCTATAAAATTAATAACTAGTAATTAGTACCGGCTATAAGCCTTGATAAATGAACTTGGTGATCCTGTTTTAATTCTTTGCGGATGTTTTTGATCATTCAAATGAGTATTGCATTCATTAGACCTACTCTTAAGTCCTTTGTATTAATTTTTGGTTCAATTAATTGGAAATATTTTTGTTATTTATTAAGCCTTGAGTTTAAGCTTCAAATCAATAGATTATTTTATTGGAGAAAAAGTTATTAAAATTTTTTTTATTTTAATTAGTTTTGAATAAAATAATTGAATGAATGAGTAATTTGAAGACTAAATGATTTGGTAATTGAATAATAGTTTTTAAGATTGAAATCAAATACAAATTAATTTGAAATTTATTTCTTCTTTGATATGTTTTTCTCCTACTTTTGATTAAATGATATTTTATTTCTTAATTTTGTTTGAAATCAAATGAAAAGTTTCTTTAATATAATTATTAATTTATTTGTAGATAAGTCTCGAAAAGGTATTCAAAGAATTCAGTAATTCTTGTCTTTTGACTCCGATTTTGACACTAATGTCAGTTAATGGTAGGGAATGGGAATCTAAGCGCTATTTTATTTGTTATAATTCTTGGAATCGGTTCCTCTCAATGGTTAGGGATATAGGGATTGGATGTGCTTTTGATACGGCAAACACCAACTGATTGTTGTTTTTGTTTATCTAAGCCTTAAGGCATAAATCAGTGCCTTTTCTCACACTTTTCTTATATATTATTTATTTAACGCAAAAACTCCTTATTTTTCTCTTCAAATTCAGTTTCAAAAACTTTCTGTTCGTCTAATTATTTGCTGTTTTTAGTGATATTTTTGTCTATAATTGTTATTAACGATAAAATCATTGATCAGATAAAACTCGTGGCGATTCGATGCCTTATGTGATGCCTTACGGGTCTTCAGGTGACTCTCACACTCACGATGAAGTACTCCTAATGGGACAGCCAGTGGGGGGCCCGCACTCGGCCGCCACCGGTGTACCCGTTGGAGTACAATCACATTATCACCAATTGGGTGGCGACCATCATATGCACCATTCGCACCATCATATGGCACCTCCGACCGGCCCTAATGGCACTCAACCGCAAACCAGTGCTTCGGATACACAATATTTCCCACCGTTTTGTGATACACAAAGAGGTAAACCCTTTGCTTCAACTCTTTTGGCATAACTGCAGGCAATCGTTGCGTTCAATGCATTGACTAATTGTTTGAGTGATATGTCATTCATTAGATCCAAACGATTACTAATTTAGCGTTAATTTACAAAAAAAAAGTCGACAATAATTAGACAAATGTTTAACAAATTTCGTGATTGGATTCATTGACTTAAAGCACTAATTGAGAGCCAAATGCCAGCAATTAATCAAAAATATTTGAATCAACTGTTAATCCATTCAATTATCCGACGATTTACTGACAGCTGCAGACAAAACGTGATTAAAGACATTCTCCACTCGATTGACAACCCTTTCAGCACACGATATGTTCAATATTTAGGACCCATTCCTGTTAGAGATAAGACTAAAAAAATTTTAGACTAATTGAGGATCAATTGATTTAGTTTTCGACTGAGCGCTGGCATCCATTTCCCAATAATTATCTGCAGATTTTGTTCCGAAATAATCAAAATTAAGTTTAATTAGAAATCGAAGTAATGCACGAATTGTTGCCATTCCTGATAACAACTGTTAATAACAATAATTAATGTTTTACTGGATGTCTGTCCCAAAGGCACTCTCTATGGTTCTGATCCAACGAGTTATTACTTAGACTCGGGTGACTGGAACGGACAGTCAAGTTACCACGCGTTCGGAACACCACAGCCCCCGACCCCACAACCAGTTCAGGCGTCGCCAGTCTCGGTGTCGTCTGTAGGCAGTGGTCCGGTGGGCGGTGGGCCCACACCTGCATATCTGGACAGCATATATGAGAGCAGTCCGATGTCCAATATATCAAGTCTTCCTCCGATGTCATCATTTCGCGCTCAAACGGCCCAATCTGTGGCACACCCGCCAACACACCCAACAGTCTCGCCCTCATCAGTGTTTGTGTCGCCGACCGGCACCACAACAGCCGTCTCGTCGCCCAGTCTTACCACTCAGTCTGGAGAAGCGATCGGTAAGAGTATGGTTGGTATTTACTCAAGTGGTTCGGGTGTTCCCACCGCCGACCACACGCCCAGCAGCTATTCCGGATCTACGTCTTCAACGCCTGTGTCCTCACCGCAGACGTGGCCGACAAGACTGACCGCCACTACTAGTTCTGCCCCCTTTGCCAATACCACTGATGCAACTGATCCTCATTTGCATACTTTGGTAAATATTGTCTCAATTTTATTGATAATCAGTTAATTAGAAAGAAAAAAACAAAAACAATGGAAATATTGCACAGAATAAGCATTTAATGGCGTTTTATGGCATGAGTTTAACGTTTTTATGATTTGCTCTCTTTTTGCATGAATTTCATTGATTTGTTTGGTTTTGATTTAACCTCCGAATGAATGCATTGAAAACACTATTGAATGTATTGCCTATCAATTGCATGGATGGCACAGCAATCGGCCCAAATCGACGACCAGTTCGAAGATGCCATTCATATGCTCACAAATCACGGAGAGGTATGACTCCCGACACCTTTAGTTTGATTTTTATCTTTTGTTTTAAATATTTTTTGTTTTGTTTTGATTTTAATCGAAACCAATTGCTTTCAATTGACTTATTGTCAAATGACTGACCAAATGATGAGAACCTTTCCCCGACTGACATGAGCTAGATACAATTTCTATGGAGACTCATAATTTTTTTCTCTGATAAAAAGTTTTTCCATTCAATACTTTGTTTTGTCTTTTGATTATTGATTTAATAACCCTTTGATTTCGATGAACAGCACTCACGCGGTGTTATGGGTGAGCGTCTCGACGACGCCATCGATATACTACGCAATCACGCGGAGGGTCCCGGAGGGCCACCCAATTATCACACAAACCTCACTCAACTCGAGAGTCATGTGGTATGCTTTGAGTCAATGCCTTATAATTTGATTGTTTCTAAGAGTTGTCTCTCCCTTTCTATAGCCAAGTCCTTCGAGTCTAGATATGGTTCGAAGCGGTGCCGTCTCCGGCCCTAACGTTAACGCCAGTCAATTGAGGTGCGACTCAGCGCCGCCGCCAACTGTTGCCACAACAAGTAAAAAGTCTTCGTCGGCGCGATCGACACCCAATGCCAACGGCAGTAACAGCACAAGCAGTCACGGGAAGGGCACCAAACGCGCGCGTTCTCGATAGTAACACATATAATATAATTGGCTTTTGGATAGACCTAACCTTTTATTCTTTTTCTGTGACTACTGTCACAGCAGTTCGGCCGATGAGGACGACCCCCCAGAGATCAAAGTCGAAAGAGAGAAAGAACGCCGTCAGGCGAACAACGCTCGGGAACGGTATGTCTCACTATTGAGCTTTGATTTTGTTCTGTTTAACAAACAAATGATGAAAATCTTTCCCCGACTGACATGAGCTAGATACAATTCTATGGAGATTTATCTAATTTTTTCTCTGATTTCAATTCTATTGATGTCTTTACTATTGATTTTTGAAACAAATTTTTAGAAAATTTTTCGATTTATTTACAGAATCCGAGTCCGAGATATCAACGAAGCGTTCAAAGAATTGGGTCGAATGGTTGTCATTCACCTGAAGTGTGACAAGGTGATTAACAATCATTTATATTACATTTTAATTATCTATTAATATAATTATTATTAAATCCTCTCCAATAAGGCACAGACCAAACTCAATATTCTTCATCAAGCAGTCGATGTCATCACTAGTTTAGAACAACAAGTTAGAGGTCAGCACACGTTTGATGCCTTTCCCTCTCATTTCAATTGAATTTTTAATTAATTGTATGTTTTGTTCGTCAAATCAGAGCGTAATTTAAACCCAAAGACCGCTTGTCTTAAGAGACGAGAAGAAGAGAAGTCAGAAGAGGCGGGCGGAGGGGGCGCTCCTAAGTTTGTCCATCATATGAGTGGAAGCCAACCAAATCCTAACGTAAACGCCATAACCTTAGACCCGATGAGAATATCAACTATTGTATGATTTGCTAAAAGTTATTAACTATTAAACCGATTGTTCTAATGCTTTGGCTCTGACTCTCTGTGCGCACCCACTCTCTGTGCGTAACCACTTATAGGGTCCATCCATAACATCTTCAAGTCAGCCACAATAATATTAACCTAATTTGTAAAATAATCGACAAAAATGAGAAAAAACATATTCATTATTATTATCACAATTTCGACGCCAATCCAATGGTCGCCAAAAAAACAAAATACAGATCTATTCTATAGATTTATATATAATTGTATTCTATAGTCTCTTTAAAATAGACTGTATTTTACATCTCAATCATTGGTTATTTGTTGACAAACAAAAAGATAATTAATATTTAAAATCCAATGAATCGATTGGAGAAACGAATTCAATGAAATGCAACAAAAAATAAGTTGAATACTGTTTGACCAGCTTTTCATTAATAATCATCGAAACAAATAATTAATTTTTAGTTAATCTCTGCTCTCTATTCTCAGTCTCTTCTAATCACACTTTCCCTCCCTTTCCTCTACTTTTACTTTTATTTATTGTTTTTTTTTAAAAAAGTATTTGTTTTTACCTCAAAAAGTCTGACATTAATTGCTTTTAAAGTTTTTGATCGCATTTAATATTTGCAATATTTTTGTGGAAATTTTCGTTTTATTGTATACTTTTTTCCCCCAATTTTTTTTTGTATCTGTTTTTTCTCCAATTGTGAGTACTTTATGACAGAATCTATTGTTTCAACGAATAACTGCTTTTAATTCAATGTTTTTTCAAAGTTTTTTATATTCGACTCTTTATTTTCATGTTGTTATCATCTCTTTCGGTGTTATTATAATTATTTTAATTTCATTTAAATTAATAGAAAAAAATATTTCTGTATTTTAGTTATGATTCCAATAATTTATATAACATTTTAATTATTTTTTAATTTAATTATTATTTAATCCACTCTTTAAGAGAGAGACTGAAATCTAAGAGCAATGAAAGTATTGTTCATTTATTTCGACTGAAATCCAATTTTTGAGAACCACTTCTCGTACTTAAGACACAGGAATAGAATTTTTCGTTTTCTTCTCTTTATTTTTCTTCAATTTATTTAATAACTCATTCATTGGTTTCTATTAATTAATTAATTGAAGAAATAATTGAAAGTATTTTATAATTTAAAGACGAAAATGAAATGAATTGAAAACCAAAACAAGAAATCATTAATTTGTGTCAAATTATATTTAAAAAGAAAAGAAAGAATTGTTTTAAAAGTTTATATCAATTAATACTTTCATTCCATTTAATTCTTATTACAATTTAAGACTAATTTTTAGGATTTATTTCTCTTCAGTTTGTAATTGAGTTTAAACCAAAAGCTATTTTATTATTGATTTCTATTTTAAACCTCTTTTTAATTTTTTTTGTCTCAAATCAAAAGCTCTTTATTTTAGTTATAAAAACAAAAATTATGTAAAAATTGATTCTTCGCCTCTTTTCGGACCGAATCCTATGTTATTATATAATGATTTAAATGAGAAATACACCAAAAATTGAATTTTTCTGACAATTTGTTCAAATTCTTTGTTTCAGAAAAACTCATTTGTCAAACAAAAGTATCATTTTTTCTCTCATTTGCTCGAATTTAATGTAATATTATATTAATTAATAATAAATAAACATTTATTTAATACATAAAAATATTTGATTACATTTATTATCTTAAAAAAATCTCTAAGAATTGCCCAATTTTTTGGTCAATTGTTGGTTTTCTAATTTTATTTGATCCAAATCGGCTAAAATTCGACTTAAATTCGATGCAGTCTTACGGGACCTCTCGGTTTCGACCTTAAAATCAAAATTAAAAGCAGTTATTATTTGAGTCAAAATCAATTTCAAATGGATTTATCACCGATTCCTCCAATTGTCTGATTTCCCTGAGTATGACACCGATGGCAGAGACGGCTTCCAATAGTTGGTCGCAGTGTTCGTGCATTGAAGCCAACAGTTTATAACACTTTCGGTTCCATTCGTTTTGTTTGGCGTCCTTTCGATTGAAGGAAAAAAAGATTATTTTCAGAAACAAGTCTTAAGTGACGACAAAAAAATAATCATTACTTTAAATATCTCTTCGTCTGCGACAGTGAAAGTTCGGGACAACTTTCCGGACAAGTTATTGATCTCTTTCTGTAGAGATCTGGTCTCTAACAACACTTTCTTCGTCTCTTCGTTTTGCTTCTTAACGTTTGCCACGATTTCCAGAATTCGTTTTGTATAAGAGCTTCGGGAGGGCGGCCACTGTTGAGGCACTTTTTCACTCAATTCCTTGAGTAACGACTCTTTGACTTTGATTTCCTTAACCTTAGAGTTAATCGATTTCTTCAATTCATTTAAACGTCTTTGAAGTGCAGAATGTCTTTCGTTTTTGGCATTCGATTCAAACATCAATTGTTTCAATTGAGTCGACAATAAGTCTTGGATTTGTTGCCACTTTTCGTTCAATGTTTGGATCTCTTCTTTGACTTCATTTATCTGCGAAACCAATTCACGACTGGTTTTGTCGTTTGCCTCCAATTCTCGCAAACGTTTTGTCTCTTCTTTGAGAATATTTTCGTAAACATTGACTTTATTTTCCAAATTCTTCTGTTTTTGTATCTCTTTCTCCAAACTTTTTAATTCAATTTCCAATTCACTGACAATTATATTAAGTTTTTCCTCTTTTTTAAGTTTATCTGATTTTTGTATTTCATTTTCGACGACCAGAGTCTCCAGTTTTTCATTGAGTATTGAAATGACGGCTCCGTCTGACTGATCGACTTCAGTAGTTGTAGGACTTGTAGTCAAAGACTCGATGGAAACCTTTTTGGACTTAACGAACAGTTGATTATCATTGGCCTCACTGTCCAGTAATAGAGAGTTCCACTCCATTATTGACGACAAACTGTTCGGAAGTTTAAGACATTTGTCGAAATATTTTCTTCGATTTGGCGCCACTTTATTCATTAAAATCGGTTTAAAATTAACTGATTTCGAGAGACAGGTGTCGACCGACCACTCATTGCGATCGGTTTCGGAACTGTCTTCGTCTGTCATGAATGGTAACCAAACAGTACTGATCTCTGCCTTCTTTAAACGGGTCCTGATATCAGTTCTGGTGAGAGCCGTTCCCAACGAAGATATTCTGTTCTCTTCGTCTTCTTTGGGAAGTCTTTCCAAAAGGAATAAAAACAGTTTTCTTATATCGGATTCGTTTCCGTAGAGGAATGTCTGGTATCCGACGTCTGACTTATAGCCCAAATCCTATTTGAAATAAGTCTTAAGACGGGAACCACTAAAACATTGAATGAATACCTGTTTGCAAATGTTTGCCAATTGAGTGGCGATTCTGTATTTGATGGACATATTCATGGCTTCGTTCACTTGTTTTACCGGTATTTCAAAGTCTTTGTTCGTATCAATCAATTGAATGCAATGGCAAACAGAAGACATGATTTGATGGACTTCCATGTCTTTGATTCCATTGATTTCTTCATCGAAGTCGCTGTCAATCAAAGAAAATCAATGGTTTTGTTCAGAAAAAGTGATAATAAAAAGTGAAATACCATCCGATTTCCCGCAACTGTTGTATCAAAATATTGTCGACTTCTTCCATGTCTTTGACTAATAGTTTGGAAGGTTTTTAAGTAAAGAGTATTTTATTTGAACTGATATTTGTTTTGTTACTAAAAGACGTTTCAGTCAATGGTTTGGTAGGCGTTCAGTGAAGTCAGTCATTGAGTCAAACATTGAGTGAAGTGTTGACTCTTTTTCCCAAAAAAAACAACAAAACACATGACATGAGTCGCTATCGACTCTTCAAAAACAGACTACACTTAAGCTTTTGATAAGACCCCAAATAATTATTAATTAATTTCAATTACTTTTGTATATTAAAACCAAATAAATTTCACTTGATTAATTTTATATCTAACTTAAAAATATTAATTTGTAATAAAACAAGATAAAATTTGTCGATTGATTGTTGATTGGTCATTCTTTCAAGTCTCCCTCCCCTTCAAAAATGATTACTTTGTTTGTGAATAAATAGATTGAAAAACAGCCAAAAATTATTTCGTAATAAAAATATTGGATTTGATTTGCATTTCATTGAAACCAGTTTTGAGACAATTTTAAAAACAATTCAAAACAAATGTAAAGATATCTTTGAATCTCTTTATCCAAGACTATAATGATTTGACATTTTAAGGAAACACTCGATTAAAAGAGTATTGAGTTTTGACTGTAATTATAATCAAGAGTTGAAATCTTATTATAAATTGTATACAAAAATTGATTTATCAATAGTTTTGATTGTATTCAAGTGAAGACGTCTTAAGACTTACAATCAATTACTTAAATATTTATCGAGAAGTCATTTGAATCAAAAATGTTGAGACAATTGCATAAATCAAAACTTCTTAGAGTACTCTTCAGTCTCTCTTTTTTCATATCTGGGATATTCATAAATCTGATCCAATTCTCACTCTTCATAACCATCCGATTGTTTGACAAAAGACTTTACAGAAGAATCAATTATTATCTGATATACACTCTATGGTCGCGTACGTAACCATTGATTATCTCATAAACCATTGATTTATGTTATGATTTGCGCAGAGATTGTGGCGATAAGTGAGTGGTGGTCGGATTCCAAAGTCCGGCTCTTCTTCGCAGACAAGGACTCAATGGAATCACACGCCAAGAGTCACACACTATATATAATGAACCACAGATATGAATTGGACTGGCTCTATGCCTGGATGGTCCTCGACAAGTTTGGTGGACTGGGGGTATCGTTTCTCACACAAATATGCCATTACTTTGACTATAATTGTCTCTAATCTGTTCCCATAGAACGCCCGATCATTTGCTAAGAAGTCGTTGCGATGGCTGCCTATCATAGGCTGGGGTTGGGTTTTGGATGAGTTTATATTCTTAGCGAGGGATTGGAAAAAGGATCTGAATTATCTGCCGACAGCTTTGGACCAATTGATGGCTTACGAGACACCGATGTCTTTGCTTCTGTTCTCAGAGGGAACCCGTTTTACTCAATCCAAGTATGAGAATAGCGTTGAGTTCGCAAAACAGAAGGGAAAGACTCCTCTCAAATACCATTTAGTGCCGCGAACTAAAGGATTTGGATTTTGCGTCAAATATATCAAAGAAAACTGTATTTAAAAAATTTTATTCATCGCTAAATACAGTATTAATTGTTTGTCTTTATTGTTAGTTCCGGACACTACTGTTATTTATGACATTCAATTGAAATTCTCTGAAGAATCGGAACATTTGCCATCATTTGGATCAATAGTGAGAGGCAAACAACTGATCGGAGACTTCTATTTGAAGAAAATATCACTGAATGACGTTCCGACTGATTCTGACGAACAGATTTCGGACTTTCTCTACGATTTGTATCAGAAAAAGGTTGGATTCAATTGTTTCTCGTCTTAGAAATCAACTTATTTTGTGATTTTTAGGACAAACTAATGGAATATCACGAAACGAATGGAGTATTTCCCGGAATTCTAGTCGAAAAGAAGCGAAGAGTCGCACCACTTGTCAATTGGATGTCGTGGTTCGTAATCGTTATGATCTCTTTGTCGTACATATTGTTCAATGTCTTCACTTCTGGTAATCTCTATCTAATCATAACAACGACTTTGATCTTCATTTCTGGTAAATAATAATTATGTGAATAGACTTTATTCAGACATTAAATGCAAACATTTGTTTAGCCCTGAGTTCTGTTTATCTAATGATCGGATCGACTAAAATCAAAAAGGGGTCGACATATGGAAACCTAAGTCAGACTAACGACAAATCAGAGCCCAATCCTAACAACAACATCGACGACAACTCAACTCTTCGGCAGAGACTGAATGCCAACCAAACGACTGATTAGTTGACGAAAATTTTTATTTAATAATTATATAAAAAAATTGTTTTAAATTCTTATCAAAATATTAACCAAAATATATTTTATTCACTGAAATGACACTATATTTGAGACAAATTAATGTTTAAAGTCCTAAAAACGAAACTCTAAATAAAATGATGATAATTATAACAACTAAATGATCATGGCCATTTAATGATGTGATTTTCAGCTCATTTACAAAATATTTATTCAAAATTAATCATAAATTACAGCAATTTATGCGATAATGAGATAAAAGACTTATTTATAGAAATTCTATTCAAATCAGAGACTCATTTATTGACAGGTTTTTTTAGTTTTGTTTGGTTTTTGGGGTCTGTCTTCTCAAGAGTTTTCTCGACACTACTCTCTTTACTCCCTTTACTTGTCTTATCGATACTCGTGTCGCGAGACTTGTCTTTCTCTTTCTCTTTGTTTTCTGCGGCCATCTCTTCGGCCATAATCTGTTGTACGTCTAACCCGATGCTATCTCCGAGCAATACCTTTGCCTTTTGAAAGGTAGCGCTCAGTTTGATCTGAACTACATTAATACACATCGAAGTGAGAGCCAAACCGAACAGAAGGTATATAAAGGCGGCCAACAATACTTTCTGATTGGACGGCACATAATCACCGAAACCGATGGTCGACATCGATATGAAGACGAAATAAAATGCGTGCAAAAGAGTCCACCTCTCAGTCGACCAGAAAATAATTGCTCCGATCAGTAGATATATCAACAAAATAATTATGGCTAAAGATATCGGAAGATTGAACTCGTCGTCCATATCCAGGTACTCTTCGTCGGGCATTGGTGTGGGCGGCGGAGAAGTAGAGGTAGAGGTTTGAGGAGGAGTCGGATTCGTTCTTATTATGATTGGAGTCTTTACCGGTTTTCTGACGATAAACGCCTGACTTTTCTGTAATCCAATGGTTTTGTTGTCTTCATTTGATTCTTTAGATTTTTGATTATATGGTATATAAGCGACGCCTTTGTTGTAGGCATTGACTGCTGTGTCCTTATACTGTGTTTGAAGCAAAGTTAGAAACGAGCAAGGTTCTATTTGTCATTACCTTGATTTGATGCAATGGAAGTGTATATCTTCGACCCATATTACCGACACTTCTGCCAACTCTTCTAACTTTCCTCAAACTTCTCATATAATAAAGTCTTCGAATGTATTTGAAGACAAATTTGATTCCTCGGGTGAATATTCTGCCCATATCTGCCAAAACCATCAGCAAAAGTGGAATACCGATAAAGGCATAGACCATTGTGATTGCCTGACCTGTTCTCGTCTTCGGAGGATTATCGCCATATCCTGTTTTGTAAGGAAAGGTTGTTTTTAAGAACAGAATTTCTTAAAGAATTTAACGATTGAAGTGTTGGGAGAATAATAAAAGTGTTTAAAATTTGTTAAAAATAATTTGTTTTTCTTATCATTTTTGGCTTCAATTAAAATGTTATTTAC
Source organism: Tectocepheus velatus (assembly GCA_034700625.1). Classification (NCBI taxonomy): domain Eukaryota; kingdom Metazoa; phylum Arthropoda; class Arachnida; order Sarcoptiformes; family Tectocepheidae; genus Tectocepheus; species Tectocepheus velatus. Next base: position 20,891 of record JAQIXV010000305.1, on the reverse strand, counting down.
TCTGATTTTATGGATGACTATGAAATGCATTCAGAATTAATCACAGAATTACTCCACCGGAGAATAAATGGTATAAATAGATGAGTGAAGAGTCTATGAGACTGTATGACCTCTTTTATCATTTGTTAAGATTGAAGTAATACGTGAGTAAAGAACTCATCCCCAAAATTGTCAGAACATATTTGAGAGGACTGTTTGAATATCTTCAAAGATGTTAAACGTTTTTTCGTATAAAAACTAATAATCCTTTTGACTCTAAAAACATTGAGTCAAACAAATTTTAAAACAAATAAACATTAGTTTCCTTTTTAATGATAACTGTTTTGACAGTAAAATAAATTCTGTTTAATAAACATTTCAAGGAATCAAACGAATGAATGGAATTAATTGTTTGGTTATTAATGTATTTCAAGAATTTTTCTTTTCTCATAAATTTGAGATTCAATTTCATAAATGTTAATAGATCAATTATTTAAAAATGTGAAATAAATGATTGAAAATGTGATTAGCAGTGGAGATATTTTGGAAACTCAGCGAAAATATAATTTGTTTTTCTTGAGAATGTTTTTTGAACGCATTCTTTGAATGAATTTTCATAAAAGCTATTAAAAGACAACACATTAAGTGCTTTCCTGTTATCTAACAAATTATGAAATATGACTTCAATTCATGTTTTTCTTTTGTTCATCAAATTTGTGTTTCAAATAAATGACATATAAATTAAGTTAACTTTCCCTCCACTCCACTAAAGTTCAGAAAAAAAACAATTGAAACGATTGTCTCTGACATAAGAATAGCTAATAATAACTCTTAAGAAAGTGATTGACTTAAGTGTAAAAAGAGTTTAGAATAAATCAGTTTCGGAAATGTCTTGTCTTTCAATGAGTTTGAAGTTATGTTTATTTATCTTTTCGCTCAATTAGAACAACTCTATCATCAGATTCTTGTCATTAAAATTGTTTTTCATTATTGGAATTGATTTCCAAACTTTTGAGTCTATATTAAGAGTATTTAAGAGAGGAATGAGTCACTGATTATAGAATTGCTAACCGATTGTCGTGAAGACAGTCATACTGAAGAAGAGTCCGCCCATGAAAGTCCATTTGTTGATCTCACTGTCCTGAGTGATACCCATATCGAAACCCCTCTTACAGATGAAATTCACTTCAGTTTCAAAGCGGGAAAGCATTCGTCGGGCGTAAGCGTCAAACCGGGAGTCGACATCTAATGTCATTTTGTCTCCTCTCGGCATCGGATACCTTAGCCTTTCGTTCCACAACTGTTTTGTCATTAAATCCGTGAAATTATTGAGTGGTTCTCTCAATTTATGGACAATTTCCTGAATTTTTTTTTTAAAAATAATGACTCATTATTAATGACTTTTATATAATATAGGAATCGTTACAAACATTTTGTTTCTTTTCATGACTTCCTTCGACGGACTCGAAGATCGCGGCCCCAATACAGGCATAGAGTATGAGAAAGGCTAAGAGTAAAACGTGTGAAAACCATTTTTCACTGAGTTTTTTGAGTAACACAAAAATTCCGACAGCTTTTGATTTAGTATCTGTGCTGAAGATATTGTCAGTGTATTGTCGCGGATCCAATATCACTATCTTCGGAATTTCAGCTTGATTAATACGATTATGCAAGTAATTTACACCTCGTCCAACACTTTTAGCCATTTTTTTCACAAAATAGTCATTTATTAAAACATTTTCATCAAATTATAATCAAATTATTTTCATATGATTTAAGAGTAAATGAGTTTATGAGTCGTTATTTTAGTCGGAATTACTCAGAGATGAGCCAAAAAATAAATGAAATGCTATTCAAGAGAAGTGTTACACAAAGTGATCAACTTTTGAAGACTCTGCGAAAGCGCACATCCTTTTGATTTTTGGCATAATTTCAAAATTAAAATTGACTTAATATCTGACAGAGCGTTGAGTTTTCCCATCAAAATTATCCTGGAACATATTTTAGCTTCTCATATTTATGGACCTATCAATCTTGAGCTTGGATATTCGCTATAGAGTAAGTAAGATGTAGTTAACTTCATATTTAAATTGGATAAAATGAATTTAACCATGAAAAAAATTCAACCTAGAAACATTCAACAGAATATTCCGAATAAGTTTTGAGAGAATATTCAGTAAACAAATCGTTATTTATGTGTAAAATAGTTTTGTTGTGAAACGACTCACAAAACAAAACAATGTTTTGAAAAATTGATTTAATTTTATATTTAATTGAATTTTGTTGTTAATTAACTATCAATTAATTTATTGAATTTGAAAATTAATTTATACAATATTTTATATAAATGGATCAATTATTTGATAAAATCTATCAAACATTTTACTAAATAATGGATTTCTTTGTTTGAATTCAATTTTTTTTATTTTGATTTTTTAAAAATCAATTTTCAAATCACTAATGAATTTAACCAAAGATTTAATTTTTTGTCGTTAATTAGATTTATATTATATTTGAATCAATTATTTATTGTTTTATTTGATAAACAATTAAATCATTTTATTATTTATTAAATTTACCCAAAATTATGGCCAAAAGTGTGGATCAAATGTTTTCTTTGGCGGAAGTGAGTCTTGATTTGATGTTTTGTTTAAACAAATGATTAATTGATTTGTTTAGCATTTGTTTGAATTATCTCAAAACGATTTGACACAATTGAGACCAAAAGAGTTCAAACAAATCAATGGTAACAACAAATCATTGGACGATAGACTTCTGGATCTATTGGTCGAAGAAAAGACTAAAACAAATAAAATTAAGGTTTTATTCAATTGACTTTGTATTTGATCTCTTGATTGAAATTATTTGAAATTTTGATTAGAATCTGAGCAATGGTTCCCATATCTTAAGAAAATTGGTGGCGAAGGAAAAGCTCAACCATTTAGTGGTCAGTCTTTTTGCCGGATCTGAAGGTTATAGTATTGGTCTTAAGCTCAACGAAAGCGAGACTTTGATCCAAACAATGCATTTGCCGTATGAAGAGAACCAGTTATTGGAATATATAGACAACGAAGAGTTGCCCCCATTTCTGGTGGACTTTATAGAGAACTCAGCCCTCATTAACTGTAATCTATTCCAAAGCGGATGTCTTATCGTCGAAGTCCGTGACTTTCGTCGGTCGGCAAACACTCATTCGAATCATTACTCTTCGAATTGGGTTCTTCTGAGGCCAACCACTCAGAGTCTGGTCAATGATGTCATTAATATTATCAATAATACGAGTGATGAGTATTTGTGGACAAATGAAGACAAAGCAGAACTCGAGGCTCAGCTAATGCTGGCCACACATCCCAGCATATGTCTGGACCCGAGCCCTGCAGTGGCCATACTTTCCAATAAGTTGTTGCGAAAGAAACGTATGTTTAAAGACAGCGTTTTCTTAAAGTAAGTTATCTATCATTTGTTTGAATTTTTAATAACTTTTTGAACATCTCTTCAGACTTTCTAAAAGCTGTTCCCAATTGGCTGTGAATCGAGTGAAGAGGTTTGAGTCACTTTCGGCCCCAAAGTCTTTCCGATTACATGAATTCTTGAAGAAGAGAAATCCCAAAACCAATAATCAATCGAAAGTTAATAAACCTGTAATTCATTTCAACAAAATATTTGTGACAATTATTTAACGGAATATTAATTTTCAGATTCATTTGAATACGAGTGAACCCCTTTCCCAAACCGAACCGATTGTTATACCGAATATCGGACACGAAATCTTAAAGTTGGCCAAAGAGTTACCGAAACCCCAAATCAATGCAGAAATTTATTCTTTAGTCAGTATTTTAAGGCAAAGATTTTTGAATAAATGCTTTGATATTCTGGTGTCTTAACCAAAGATTAAGGTCGAAGAATATACTATGGATTTCATGGATGACAACAGAAGATCGCTGACAACTGTAACCATTTTGCACAGACCTGTAGACGACATGTATTTCGGTCAGTTGCATATCGACAAACAGGGTCACCTCAGGGGCGCCACCTCTACGTAAACTAACAATTATTGTTTGAATCAATTTTTTAATCGAAATTATTTCAGTTTTTGTTTGGGAAATAAAGAGTCGACCAAACGATATGTGGATCAGTTCACTGAGATTTTGACTGAAAACGGAAGAAAATCCGTTAAAATTATACATCAAATGGCGGGTCATTTACCACAAGTGACGTACACACCGGCGGCTACTGCTCAGGGAATGACCACTACTGTCCCTAAGGAGACGACTGAAACGGATGCCAATAGTCTTCGCACTTCTCCGCCAAAGAAATGTAAATTAGTTGCCGTCGAACAGAGCTCTCCGGCAAATACTGCAACTCTTTTGCAAACCTCTATAATAGCCGCTACGACAGCTCCCCCTGTCGTCCCTAAACCGATCGAAACGGTCAGCATTCCTGCGGGTAAGCCATCAATTGTTTCACATCTCATTTGTCTCACAATATAAGCGAATTGTGACTAAACTTTAAACCCTTTTGCGAAGTGTTTTCTCCTCCGACTAAACTGACGACTGAGTCAATCGCTTCCCCTCTCATAACGACTTGTATTCACGCAACCACTGGTTCGACCACTATTTCTGAGGCCGTGGCTGTAATATTAACCCCTTCCACAACAATCACTAAAAGTACTAATTCTTGAACTTTTGTCAAATACTTGTCAACAGAATTTAGATTTCATTTTGTTTTGTTTTGTTTCGGATTTCATTTCAATCGCTTTTCGTTTCGTTTTGTCATTAAGTTTATCGAAATTTAAATCAATTTTTATATAAAATCGAAAATTATTTGACTTTAAAGGTATTCAACAAATTGAGTGCTCGGATGCACCGAATCAGGCGATGGCCGCAAATACTTCTTTGCCGACAGGCGTTAGTCTCGCGAGTCTTAGTTTAGCCCCAATTCAGCAGAACCTAAGGCTTCATAACTTGGTTTCGTTGACACCTCAGGGACTGGCGGTACCCATCTCTTTAACTATGATGACAACCCCTTCTGGAAGTCAGCCCTCAATAATGACAACTCCCGGCTCTATGATTGTCACTTTGGATCAGACACAACAGAAAGACGAGAACGTGACCGTCACATATGCAGCCACTCCCGGAACTGTCCTGATGTCTACTGGCGCTGCCGGCAGTAATGTCCTGTCAGTACCCATAGGAATGGCCGGTAGTTTAGGTGTCCATCAATTGAATGCTCAGTTTATAACAAATCAATTAAAACAAAATTCAGGTCAGTTAAGAGGGACAGCACCGCAAGTCTCTCTCCTGCAGATGAGTAACTCGCCCTCTGTTCCCATACTGAGGTCATTAGCGCCGCACACATCTGCGCCCACTTATTCGTCAAACACTTTTACACATATGATAGCGACTCCGCACTCGAGTGCGGGTCTGACACCTCAGCAGCAGTTGACTAATGCTCTTAAAAAACAACAACAAATACAAATCGGGGCCCAAAAGCCTCAAAGAAAGAGACCCATCAAAAAGTGATCCAATCATTAGAATAATTCATTCATTAAATTATTAATCAATTAATCATTGAAACCATTTCTTCGTTATATAAATATTTATTTAAATTATTTTTGAAACTGTTTTACATTCGAATCGATATTTTGATTTTTATGACAAAAATTTATTTTATTTTATTTTAATAAATATTTCTAAAAATTTTCTCAATTATTGAAAATTTTTACGAATTGTTTGAAAATATTTTAGATTCACTCAGATTTTAGAAGGCATTCCCAGAAATGGCAGGTATTCCACCACAACCTCGACCTCCACCTGGTTTTGTGGGACCAATTGTCACCGCAAACAGACCACAGGCACCCACCACTTCTCTCTGGAAGTCAGAGATCTCCAAAAAGTCTGTCCATAAGAAATTGGATCTGACTTTCGAGCTGTCGGTCAAAAATTTTGCTCAACTCAACGATGATTTTCGACACACCATCGATGACGTCGGGAATTATGGCCTCAAGTTTTGGATTGAATTACAGCCGAAGGCTTTCCATGAGAGCACGCAATACCTTTCCTTTCAATTTGGTTGTAATCGGAATCAGTTCTCTCGTAGAATAAAACGTTATATAAAATTGACCCTCGCTATTATCGACAAAAATGGGATTAAAGTCAACAAAATCTGTTCACCAATTCTTTCCATGAATTTGACAAACATTTCTCAGTCCTGTCATAAGTTCGTCAAAAGGGATCAACTATTGAGCACTGGATCGGGTTATCTCAATGAAGGGACTCTCCATCTCTCCTGTCATTTGGAGTTGAGTGACGAAACGCCTTTCAGTCTATGGGAAAGGCATTCGACGGCAAAAACATTTGAAAAGTGTTTCGAAAGTCTGTTGAATGACATCGAATTGTCGGACTTCACTGTTGTTGTCGGCGATCATGAGTTTCGCGTCCATAAGTCAGTACTGGCCGCCCGTTCCCCTGTATTTCGGGCTATGATTACCTCAGATATGAAAGAAAAGAAGGAATCGAAAGTGATTTTGCGTGACTTCGATGAAGAAGTGTTCGAACAATTTGTTCACTTCTTATACACTGGAAAAGCGCTAAAAGTCAAACAAATGGCACAAAAATTATCACAAATGGCAGACTTCTTCGATGTTCCCGACCTTAAGGTGGTCTGCGCTCAAACTCTCTTCAGTGAATTAACTGAAGACAATGTCATCGAAGCCCTAAAATTCGGTGAAACCTATGGAATACGAGAACTGGTGGTCAATGCTATTGACTATATCGGAGACAATTGCGAAAAAGTCAAATCAAAGTTCATTCAACAGATATAAAGTCATTGATTTTGCAAAACCTTTTATCCGATCAAAAAGTTTTCAATTGAATGCAAGAGTAAAATGTCTTTAATTTAATTCAGAAATTTATGATTGAAATGAAAAAGTTGTCAAAAATGTTGAGTTCTGTTACGATAAGTGTTTGACATTTGATTTAAGTCATTGTTCGGACTTATTATTGACTCGTTTTTAGTGATTTCTGAAGATTTTGTGAAAAAGCAAAAAATGGAAGACTAGTGAAGAGGATCAGTAGTGGAGACTCTTGTCTTGGAATTCAACTCTTTATGACCCATAAAACCATAAACACTAAAATCACTAAAAGCCTTAATCTTTAAGAGAATTGAAATTTTTTGAATTGATTTAAGAATTATCGGATGTTTGAGGCCTGACTTGTGTCGGTCCCTTTTGGTCTGATATATTCGATTTGCATAATATTTTCTTAACATTTATTTTTATTTTTCACCTTTCCTTCAAAAGAGGCTTATTTTTTGGTTAAACTCAACTAATTTTATGCCAAATGGAAATAAATTTGGTTTTGAAATCGATTTGGTATTCGTGTGCTATTCCGAGAGCCTAATCCTGAAACATTACAAGAATGACCTTGCCCAATAACTTGTATATTAGTAGCAAAGAAATATTTGTGTGGTCTCTGGACTCGCCTTATATTAGACTCGAATCACGACTAATAGACTAATAAGTTTGCAAATGACGGATATTTTTTAGGTTAACATAACTCTAAAAATGCCATTAAATAAGAACTACACAAATGTTTCGCATATTATTCCATAACAAGAATCGTTTGAATAATTATTGAGAAAGAAATTTATTTTTGTTTCTATGAATCTAAGGCTTCAAATATATAATCAGGAGTTAAATAACTCGGTATAGCCTTGAAAGTGAACGTTAAACCATTTGATTGCATTATTAAACTCAAATTAGGGCCACATTTCAGAGTTCTGGGAATATTAGAGTCAGAAAACTATTCAAATGTTTGAGACATTCAAATGATTTCTTCGAAAATAGAGAAGAAAAGACTCATTTGAAGAGTGACTGCAGTAGTCGTAAAAATTGTTTTAAAACTATAATACTGTAGAAAATTGAGTCTCACTCTCAATGTGTAACAAATTTCACTAAAATTTCATTCTTTTTAGGAGAGGGATGGAGAGAGAGAGAGAGAGAGAGAGAGAGAGAGAAACGACTGATTTATACATTTTATAGGAGAGGCGGCACAGAATAGTTATTTAGTAAAACTGATGGCTCTTCTGACAAATGTTTAACTTTTTTTTTCTTGACTTGAATTTAAAATCGAAACTAATAGTTGACTCATTCCTTTCAATTGGCATTCAGTCCTCTAACCCTATCCCTACTTCTTCTAAAACATCATTTGCCATAACTTTAGGGCAAACCTCTCAGAATTGGATGTGAAGTGAGTCAAAGAAAAATGATCTGAACTCATATTAATTTTGGAGGCCTTTTATCTATGAATCATTTGATTCGTTTCTTTTTCTTTAACATTAATTTGGGAATCAGTTGCGATGTATTCATATTTGTGTTATGCAGAGCTCAGGTATGCAATTGGAGTAGAATTAGGGTTGAGTTTAATGATTGCTTTCACTTCTAAATCGATTGAATTTGAATAAAAGTTTAGCGAAAAATAAGTGAAACGAAGAAAATATGATTTCAATTCATAAAAGAGCAGAAAATTTGTGTTAAATTTTTGCCGAAATATATAAAATTATTTTTAAAATTCAATTTCAAAATATATGATTAGTTTTGATGCCCACAAAAGGGACAATCAAAAAGTCAGTCTAAAAGATATACATTGGAAACGGTTTCATCATATCTGAAATCAAGACTAAAAATTGAATATAAAATTGTTTGAAATGAAAAAAAAAATTATTGAAAAACTTTTATTGAATTAAGTCATCAAATGTTTAACTGAAGCGAATAAATAATATATAAGATATGAAAAGACTTTATGAATAAATGCAACAAATTTTTTGTTTTTCTTCTCTAAGAAAAATCCTTTAAATTTTAAGTAATATTTCAAAAGATATGTTTGTCTTATCTGAATGTCATTCAAATGATTTATTTATTTATGTGTTTTTTGAGTCAATTCAGAACAATATTATGTTTGCTATGAATACCATTGGGTTTGAAATCTTTAAAATTTGTTATCAAGAATTTGAATCAGATTTACATATATTTTCTCTGGTCTCTGAATTTTTCAATGGAAAAGGACTTACACAATATGTTTAAATAGACTGAACATTCAATTTTTTTTTTCGTTGACTGTACCTGTACAACTTTGTCTGATCCCCCACTCCATGGGTTCATCATCTTATTTGTTGACTATAACAACAATTTCCTTCACAATTGAATAAATACATAACTGATTATCTTATCAGAAGTTTTATTCAACTTATTTTTGAGCGAATGAATGGAAAAAATATACTTCAATTCAGACAAAAGCTCATCACTTGGTTTGTCCTCTTGTCTAAACAGATCTGGTTTTGGGAGGAAAGGCCCTCTAATTGGGTGCCAACTCTCGACTATCGTTCACATGAAAAGATCTTAAGTTGTTTTTTCAAAAGTAATGTTTTTTTTCCAAAATAAAACTATTGTCGTATGAAATAGAGTTTAAAAAACTGTAAATACAATAAAATAAATGAGATTTTACTAACATTTATGTTAAGCATTACTAACATAATGATAGATAATGAAAGTTAAAGCAAACGAAAGATTACTTTACTATTACTTTTTCATTTACTTTTCTCCTATTATTGTATGAAAAGATAATTTTGTGCCAAAAAGAAATTGAAAGTAAAAGAAAAACATAATCAGAAAAAAATGTTATTATTTCGCATAAAAATATTTATTTTGAAGTAAAAGAAAGTTTTTGAGAAAATCTTTAGGGAACGCCGTTTTCAAATGGCTTTGGATTGTGGATGTGGTGGGCACTGGTGGGTGCGTTTCTCATATAATCATTAGTTTGAGTAAAATACTTTTCATTTTTTTTATGGATGAAAAAAATCTTTGCTTTCTCTTCCACTCTCCCTATGAGCCGGTGCTCCAAACAAACAACAAAACGGTTCGCTTATTATTATTACAACAAAAGTCAACTTTTGGATCGACTGTCGTTTGTTTTGCCTGTTATTTATGTAATACTGATTTATCTTTTTAGTTTTGCTCGATCCTTATGTTCGGGTTATTCACTCTCTTTTCTCTATATCTTAGAAGTGTTTCCATTCGTGCATTGGTTTTGATTTTGATTCAACACTTATTTTAATAAGTTGTAAATTAAATGAAAAACAATTTGTAATCATAGGGTTATTAAACTTAATCTTTTCGTTACTTTACATAAAACTCTTTTATATAAAACTCTATTCGAGTTCTAGTGTTAAGTAAATTAAATATAACTTCTTATAAGAAGTGAGTCCACTATTAGGTGTGATTGGCCTCGACCTGAGCCTCAATAATAATCATTGCTATTGATTTTCATTACAATTTTGTGATTATCTATTTTTGTATGAAATCCAATCCAAAGATTTTTTTTGCTTCCAATTAACAAATACTAAGAAATAACACGATTTATGGCTTGAGGTTAATCAGACAAACATCAAAAGGATTCGATAAATAAGTTTCTTTCAATAGTTAAACATTTTTTTCAAATGATTGATTGCCAACTGTTTTGGTGGCAGAACTCACTTCCAGACCTCAAATCAAATATAATTGAAATCTTCTTTTATTTCTTCACAATTAATGATATTTAATGGAAAAAGAATTTCATTAATTAAATGAAAAACGAGTTCACATCAGAAGAGAAATTCAATGCAATTATTGTATCGTATTTTTCAATTCAATGAGGATTTTGTCTATTCTTTTAACTTTTTTTTTTAAATTTCAAAAACTAATGAATTATTTGCTGACAAATTAATCACTGAATCAGAAAATTAGAGAATAATTTAGTTGTAATTAAAGTTTTGATTTAAAAAACAAGTTCATTCTAGATAAGATTGGCCAGGGTTAGTGATTGCAAGGTAAGTCTAATTTTATTTTTGAATGATTAAATTTTCAGTCCAAATCATAAAAGTTAAAAAATTATCCTTAATTTATTCAATTGATATGAAGTTAATTGAAATTCAATACATAACTCAACCTTTAAGAGAGTTCATACAATTTTGATATCTAGCATATCTACCTTGATCATCAAAACGATGATTTATTCGAGTGACAGCTGTAAAGAAAATTTTAATTATTGCTCATTAATGTTGAGGTGAATACAATTAAAGATTATTTTTGTTTTGAGTCGGAGTCGTAAAAGAGGAACAATTTTTTGCAAAAACTATTGAGAGACTGAAGTTTCCTTAATTGTGAGCGAAATTTATTATAATAATTAACACAAAACTTCTATTTATCTCATTCTTTGTTGCATTCAAACTAATGTTAAATATTTGGTAAAAAATTCCCACAAATATATCAAAAATACATTTAATTATATATAAAGCCAATCAATTTTGATAACATTCAAAGAGTTTCTTACACTTTACGCTATTTTCCGAAAGTATGAAAAATTGGTTATTAATTAACTTTTAGATTGTTTTCTAAACCAATTCATTAGACGTGTTCTGAATTCCATATTATAGACCGAATAAAAAAATAAACTTATCTTTTGATAGATTTTCTTCTTCTGTGTAAACGATTTTTGACGCCTGAAAAACACATTTAATGCAAGAATTTCTTTAATCAACTCTTTCTTTGGTTTTTTACTTTTGTCTAAAACATTAAATTATAATTAAAATAAGTTTTCGCGTGAGAACACACATGGGATAAAACTTTTCTTCATTATATATACGTATATACTATTTATTTGAAGATTTTGCTTAGTTTTTGGGCAAAAGATTTTTTTTATGAGAATTCTTTAAATAAATGTATTTAACATTAAAATTATTAATGAATTTTTAGGAAATAATTTTCGGCTCAACTTTCGACTGTGAAATCACTTGTGATTTATGTCTTGTGTTCATAGAGTCTGAACTTATTTCAGGATTTATAGTAATATTTATCTCTTTTTTAAGTTTCAAATGGTTTTGACTTTTGGCGTCAATTTCTGAGATAAAGAAAAAATTGTGAAAATTTCAACCAATTTATGCGATCATTCAAACAGTAAGTGTAAAGGAGAGGGAGGTTTGAGCTGATTATATGAGATAATTAAAAGTTTAGTCGACTTTTTTTTGACGCTTCAATTCATAAATACAGTGATTTGCGGTTTTTTAACCAATTGATTCTGACAACTGACTGAAAAACAGACGGATGAACAAGGTCTTCTTTCACCAAATCTCACAGACAATCCATTGTTTTCCCAATGAGGCTGAACTCTGGACCAGTGCTTGCGTTTTAAGTGAATGAGTTTTCAACGAAAAATCCCAACTCTTCTTCAATTCGGAAATGGATTTTAAAATATATTTTTAATTTTTTTTTTTCGTTGAAATGATTTTTCGATTAATTCCTTAACGTTTCGAATGTCAAACATTTTATAGAAATATATTCATTATCTTGAAGTTCATCAATAGTTTTGACGATAAGAGAAAAACATTTCTATAATAGTTATGGCTATAAGTTATAGATATCTGTTATTCAACTTATAATTCATATAAATATAACTGCATTTCAGGGGTTGAATAACTGAACTGAGTTCTCCAGTTTTGAATAATTCATAGTTTATAGTCTGCCCTTTGGAGAGGACTGGTACCCAAACCCATGCAACCCCTTCTTTTATGAACCGATTAATTAATCATTTTGTTATAATTTTTCATTTCGGAGATAATAAGTGAAAGTTTATACATATTATACACATATTTATAAACAAAACCGAAAGAAATTTTTTTAATGAATTTTTTGAATTCATAGAAAATTGCTTTAAATTACTATAAATATTATTTTAATGATTGTATTTAGTGCCCAATCGGTGCGCTCTCATCCCTATACTTAAAATAACTTTCGATACCCTTTATTATAATAGTGTATATCAGACGCCATATCAAACGTATAATTAACGAAAAAATGACATTAAGTAAAGTGTTTAAGAATTTCCAGGCTTTTAGTCGAGAGTTGTTTTTATCGGGAATTAATTTTTGCCTTAAAATAGAAGTTTTTCGAGATTTCAAATTCAAATTAAAAATAGCGAGAAGTTGTGATTCAGATACAGATTAAAGTCAAGAGTCGAAGAGAGAGCACATACTCTGGGACTCTAAGAGACAGTGAATGCATAAACTGGAAGTCCGACCGCAGTGAGAGTCCGACGCTTTTGAGTTATTCTGAGTTTTTTTTGCTGACAAAAATATTTTTATTCATTTTCTGATGTTTTTCCTTAAAATCAAATTTATTTTTGACCTTCAAATCAAGTTTGGAATTAAATGAATTTTTTTGTATTCAAATATTTTGTCAGAGTTTGGGCCAAAAGGTTACTCCAGTCGACTGAATATAAGCCGAAAAAAGTCTATTGAAAATTAATGAGAGATTTGTGTAGGAGTTTAAGACCAGAGCTCAAGAGGTTATGGAGAAAAAAAATGTAAATAAATACAAAAATGAAATATTTATTTCTTGACTCACATAAAAAGGCCAAACATTTGAGTTATTAATAATTTTGGGAATTTCCTAAACACCAAAAACGCCCCGAAATATGAGAATAGCTTTGAGTTTAGAAACAGTTCCTGTAATGCACTCTAACTGTGAAGTAATCATTAATTTGTTAATCGGTTGGCAACTGAAGTCAAAATAATTTATTGGAAAACAGTTTATCTAATTGAAAATTAATTAAAAGAATGAGCATGGTTAACTTTGATTGTATCAAGAGATCAATTAAAATTCATTGGAAAAACTAACCCACAATTTAAAGGCTTAATAAAAAAAGCCATTTATTTGGAAACAAATCTAATTTTCAGTTCACTACACATTTCTCTCTATTAAAACGATTCTTCCGAAAGAGTTTTAATTAGTTTTTGGCCCAACTTTTGAGTTCATTAATAAATTGTAATGAGTTTTACCTGAAAATAATTCTCCAATTATTGTGGACTTCCTCGAAATGAAGAGTTGTTTTCTTAAGTAAAGACTTTTGTTAGACTTATACACAAGACATGGGTATAATTAAAAGCAATGATAATAAAGAATTGCTTAAAATTATTGCTTTGAAGTAAAAATGTTAAGCAAATAGTTTAAACAAAATTAATTGTAATCATAGGCCGAGACGTTTGCTGTGAAAAACTTGTTGGAAGCACACGATTCACACAAACCGATCGCTCCTTTTCATAATTTATTTGACAATTTGTGAATTCAAAATAAATGGCAAAACAGGCGTATAATTGATAAATATATGAATTGAATTGATTTTTCTGTTTGACTCACAATTATTAACTAACTCTTCAATATTCAGGACATTGTCTGAAATATTTCTGTTATAATAAATGTTTAATAAAAATTTTATTTACATAAAAACAGATGAAGTCAAGGAAGGGTACGACTGCTTCACTTTTAGGGTATTTTTATGACTATTTTTCTATTTTATTTGAAAACTTATCAAACTTTAACTGTCCCTGCTTATCAAATTGCGTCCATCAAATTTTGTTTCCTAACTAATTAAGTGATAAAAGTTCAATGTCTTAATTGAATTCCTCATTTAATCATGTTTGTTGCGAGAGATCACCTTGGTAATACTGACAGTACTTATGTTTGTAGTCTATTACTCCTAAAAAGAATTGTTTCTCTAAGAAGTTGTTTTAGTGCCGAACTGTTTCATTGATTGTCTATTGAATGGGCCATTAAATGCACCATTGAATGCATCAAGCCAAGTACCAAGCTCATAAATCTAAATTCTCATTTTATTATTATTCTATTGTCTTTAAACTTATTTTTATTGAATATTTGAATATAAATAAGAAATTATTGCGATATTCGTGAACTTAGCGCTAAATCTTTGCTTCAGAGAAATTATTGAATCAAATGGATATTGGATTCAAAAATTAAATGCTTTTTACGATAAATAGTTGTGTTGTGAAAGAGGAACCGGTGGTGTTGTTCACCATAAAGAGCACATCACGTATTCTGATCCAAGAGATGAGAACTTTGTTTCTCTTCTGTTGTTTTTGTTGATTACTTCAAAACAATTTAGTTTTTAATTTCGAGTTTTATTTTAGTTTTACTCAAAAATAATGTTTATTATAATTATAGACAATTTGGAGCTCATGTACTGGCCGTCCGTCCGATGCCTTGCGCTGGCAATTTGTGGTGAGCTTCAGACATTTCACGAGTTTTGATAAAAATCTTATAATCTATGCTCTGTTTTGCTCAGAGCTTTTGAGCACAGAATAAATAAATGCTTCACTAAATCACGTAATACTTTGGAAGAGAAAGAGCTCTTCTCTCAAGAGTTAATGAACGCACTCTTCCTTTCTTATTGTTTTTCAATGTTTTGATGTAAAGACTAAAATCATAACAAAAATCTATTTTTATTTCCCAATAGAGTTCTGGTTTTGTTATAATATTTTTGTTTCCTTTCGATTATTTTTGTTGATATAAACAGTTAATTGTTTTTCTCAATAATTATCAGAAACTAATCGATCGGAAACAGACATAAATTGGTTTTCAACTTATCTTTTCACTTCATTTATTACTCTGATTAAAAAGTTATTTAAACTTTTTGCAAGATTTAATTTGATTGCTCAGAGTTTCTCTTATTCAAAGACAAACTTATCTCTCAAAAGATATTCAACGACTTTCAATGAACTGATCGTTTCTTTTAACCAATTTTTTTTGTGTTTCTCTTTCTTTGGAGAAAAAGTTTATTAACGATTTGAAAATGTGATAAAATATTGAAAACTAATGACTAGTTAAGTGCCAAATCAAATGATATAACAGAAGGTAATTGAGTTGTGAGTCGTCTTCTCTTTCATGGAAATAGACATTTAACTAATAATTGGATAGATTTCAAAATCATTTCATATTCTGTTCATTGATTTTAATGATTAGTTAAAATTTTTAATAAAAAAAACTCATTATTCTTCTCAACCAAACGAAAGACAAGTAATCGTTAGGTATGAATGTCTAACCTCTCACTTTTGAAAATAATTAATTATGAGTCTGTTTTCAAGATTATGTCCATCAGGTATGATCTCTCTCTCTCTCTCTCTCTCTCTCTCTCTCTCTCTCTCACCTCCCTTTTTCTTATATCTAAGTTATATCTAATCATATCATGAAATCGAGTTCTTTTTGTTGGGTCTGAGTTTGAAATCTATTAAAGATATGATATAATAAAAACTGCGAACATTTTGTCAGTAATTACAAAACGCTTAGGACTCGGGTTTTAGGTGAGTGTCAGTCAAGGATAAGTCAAAGTCATGAGAATAAGTGCCGACATATTATAGGTCTACAAGATTTGCCAAAATCAGCAGTCGGTCGAAGGCGGGTGTGTTTCGCAGACATTTCACATAATTTAATAATTCATTTGATTTTATGTTTTATTTTTTTGGAAAAACACTATTTCTTTCAGTTTTATTGAAACCAAAATTTTTTCTCAAACTCACGAAAAAAGTAAACATTTGGCGAATGTATACAATATAACAAACTTTTGAGACAAGAATTTAAAAAATTCCTAATTATATATTGTTTTTGGGGGTAAAACATTGGTTATGTCTCATGAACTCTTATCCAGCAATTAATGTGAGGCTACCCTCCAGTAAATCACTGTTTCTCTCATTTCTTATTAAATCAAATCACGTTATCGTATAATAAAGTTAAAGAAAAGTTTTTTAAAATCTATTTTTTAGGTATTGCCGTCAATAGCACAGGTATCTCAAATAAAGTATCAACTCTATTAAAGGTCAGACACATTGAGACCACAAAATGTATTCTTAGAGTTACGAAGTGTTAAAAATAATGAACACTATTATTGAGAGATGAGTGCAATACTACAAAAACATTATGGAAATCAATTTCTCAGAAGAGGATGTATCGGAAAAAGGCTATTATTTGAGTAAAAAAAGTTTGAATTAAGAATAAGAATGAGAAAAAAGTTTCGTTTTTTGCAAGAATTAGAGTACCTGTGCTTCTGCGCCGACCGCAGCCTCGACTGCCTTTTGATTTTCGGACGCCTTTCATAAGTTCTGCTCATTTCCTGATTTTCAAAACATTAGAGCAGTGTTTGCACACCGAATGCCAGTCGCTCTCCTCGCTCTTCAATACATGCTTCGAGAACATCAAGTTTAAGGTCAGGTCGGTCTGCCTTTCCATAGTCTCTGTCTCTCAACACAACCAAAACTTTACTCGAAGTTTGTGTCGAAAGAAAAAACTTTTTTCAGTCAAAACATAAGTCCGTAATAAAAGCGTTATTTTTATTCACAACCGAATAGTTTTGAGATCAAGTTTTGTCTCAATTTATTAAAAGCTCTTCAATTGAGTCAAAAGTGTTTTTATTTGGTGTCTGTTATCGACTCGTTTTGTTGTTTTAAATTTATTTCGGTTTAAAGTATTTGATCTAAAAGTGATTTATTCTTATCTCAAATGTGTTTCCAATAAAAAAAAGTTAACATTTCTTCTGATGAGTGACTTCTTCTTCAATAATTTCCTATTGAAAGACAATTCAATAGAAAATCTGTTATTCTTAGCGCTTGGAATTCAATTGAAGGATATTTTGTTTGAGATATGAAATATAGACTATAAGAGCGAAAAAGAAAACAAAATAATGTCTGAAATAAAACTTTTTCGGTATTTATTATCATTTGTTTGAATGTGTGGTCGAAGTGAATGACGAAAATAAGAGACTTTGCGAACAGTTTTCAAGCATTCAATGCATTAATAAAAATAAAAATCTGAGAAAATCTTTGAAAATCTCTGGCAATCGAAAAGTTGTTTTTCTCTGTTTACTGAAGTTATTACTGAAGACTTTTAATCTTCTATTTCCCTAAAATTTACTTCACTTTAAATAAGTGTTCAGTTCTTCAGTAAAAATATCAAAAATATAAAACGAAGCAAAAGTTTTTTGTTGAATGAAATGATGGCAAACAAAGTCAATACTCAACTGATGTCTGAAACAACGTTTCGTTCATTACTTCTCTATATTCTGGTCACTAGTGTTTCGTTGAATTATGCGTTCGCTCAACAAAACTGTAAGTAATTCACAATTTTTTTTGAACTAAACTTTTAAATAATTGTTGCGATTAATCATAAAAAGGCAGTTATTGTAGGTGTTTATGAGAGGTGTAGTTGGGTTAGTGAGAGATCTCATCCTGGTATTTCCCATTCTTCTCCTGTGTTGAACTCTACAGATTAATAGAATTCAATTCAAAAATAGATTTGAATTAAGCTTGATCAAAATTCAGAGCCAAGATTTTCGTGGAAAACATTCCCTGGGGTTAAATTTTGTGATCCTCTTTTATTCTGAGCGCTTATTGATCTAAATTTAAGATCAGATTTCTTTTCAATCATCAAATGATTTGGTTTCGCCTCAAAGTTCTTATAATAAGAAATTGTCGACAAATATAATAAAACAATTGATAGTCAATCAAAAAATAGGATGTCTTTTGAGTCTATCGATCAAAACAATCGATTAAACATCGATTCAAAGGATTTAATATCAAATTGTTTTTGGGTTTCTTCTGAACTCAAACTAAACAACAAATAATTTGTATTAAATTTTAATGTTTTTTTGAGTCAAACATTAAATAATAAACTATAAGAGGAAACGCTTGAAGAGGTGACTGGAAAATGACTTGACTTTTAAGGAATAAATTGATCCCATTATCACTAAATTGGTTCCAAAGTTTGAAATTACGGCACAAATTATTGCAAAGAAGAGTCAAATTAAACATAAAAACTAAACGAAAGTATTGCCTGAGATATGTACACAACATAACCGATCAAATGATATGAAAATTATATCTTTTCTATAAAAGAGTAATAAATCTGAAGAGACTCTCTCTCTCTCTCTCTCTCTCTCTCTCTCTCTCTCCTCTTGTTTTTTGGTCTTAAAATGTTTGACTGAATGATAATTATAGTGCTATTGAATAAGTACTCTAAAAGTCGAATAATTATTTGTTGAAAAGCAAAACTGAATTTCAAGTTTTGGACTGAGTTTTGATAAGAATCGCCACAAGAATTATATACTACTCTTAAGAATGAAAAACAAAAGCCATAAAACATTTATTTTGACAGACGTTTCAGAGGGAAGGCATTTGATTTAGTATAAAATTTGCCACTTATTTGTCGCGTGTTTTTATAATTTAATGCAAATCTTTTGATAATTTTGGGTAAAAATATAGCTCCGGTGCGGAAATATATGTCTTAAGACAGAGAAGTGTATTAACTTTTGAAACACATCTGAAGAGTGAAAAGGGATTTCTGTCTGTAATTATATTTTAATAAAAATATATGATTTTGAAGAGAAAGATACCAACGATTTAATGATTAATTTATGCAAAATTTCTAAATTACAGACCAAACGACTGTTGCGTAAAATTATGTAAAAAATTAATCACTTCTTCGTCTAATCTCTTGACTTCTCTTTTTTTCTACAAAAATCAGATGTCTGTGCGAATGGTGGTGTCGTAACCTTCGAGTTGATCACCGGATATGTGTTCACAGCGCCGACGGAGACAGTGACGATGTTGCCCGGGATACTTCACCTTACAGAGTGCTTGGACTGGTGTCTCACAAACGACACGTGCAGATCAGTCAACTTCGAGACCGGATTATGCGTTTTGTTGAGCTCTTCGGCCATCGAAAGGCCAGAAGCGTTAACTCCGTCTCAGTTTCCAGTTTTCACTATTTATGCCCAAAAAGTCTGTCTTAGAGGTGAATATCGGCGAAACATAAGACTATTAATCAATCACTTGAATTGAAAAAACCGATAAATCTTTCGGTGTATCTGATATTGTATTCACTTTTTTTTTGTTTATTCACTTAATGCGGAAAACAGTTTCGGCCACTAATAGATTGGGTGATAAACAAGTCTTTTGTCTATTATTTTTGCATTCAATGGATTGGCTATTATTTTATGACTCATTCAATGTTAGCATAAAATGTTATTTTTAATGAAAGAAAGTTAAGAAATAGTTAAGGAATTGGCCTCAAAAGGGGATTCACTATTTGGATGATTAATAGCTTTGAGTAAATATTTAAATCCGAATAAAAATTACTGAAAGTCTTTATTGAAGTGAAAAATATTGGGAAAGAAGTGAACTTTAAGTTCATTAAAACGAGGAAATCGTAGAAACAAATGAGAAATGAGTTATTATTTTCCGTGTTTTGACAGAAAAAAAAACAAAACCAAAAATCATTGGAAAAAATTATTCAATAATTCATTCATTCATTTGAATAAATATAAGCAATGATTCATTAAATTAACTCAAAATCAATGTTAGGACAAACTTTTTGATGTTAAGTGGGTTTCACTCATCCGCTACACTTCAATACTCTTTTTAAATTAGTTTTGCTCTGAATTTCAGATGAAATCGAGTCTAACATCAGTTGAGATTCAAATGAGATTTGATTTGGGATTGAAATTGAAATTCAATTTAAATTGTTTTGTATTTTATTTGTCAGACAAGAAGAAAGTGTGTACTCAGGGCTGGGCTTTCGAAAGAGTCAAAGGATTTGAATTGAAACGATTGAGTAAAAAGAGTCTCAGAGTTATGACAAGACTGGAGTGCATGCAATTGTGTCTCTCCGAGAGTGACTTCGAGTGTCGGTCCGTTAATTACGATACGGAGACATATGAGTGCGCCTTATCTGATATGGACAGACATACCATCAATAGTAATAATGAGCTCAGATCGAGAAAGTATGGCCCGTCTTCTGGAACTATCGACTATATGGAGAACAATTGTATTCAAGGTTTGCATAAAATACAAAAAAAATTGTTTCAAAGGGACTGTCATTCAAATGATCGATCGATTTATTTATCTCACAATAATTTAGATCCAAAGAAGTTATGCGACATTCGCCCCATTAATGGCAAAATACTCAAAACTGTTGACTCTGTCTATGAAAATGTGAAGACTATAGAAGAGTGTAAAGAAAAGTGTCTAAACAGTCCCTA
>JAQIXV010000304.1:0-49061 GCA_034700625.1 Tectocepheus velatus | reverse complement strand
ATTCTTCTAGCTCTACCAAGAACTTCTGGAGATTTATCAAATTATGTCTGATCGCTTAAGTTTGCACATTCCTGTATGTCTCAAAATCAGAAAGAATTGATTTTCACTCAAATAACTTAATGATTGGAAAGACATCCTTTTATTTGCAATTCATTCCAATTAATTTATTTTCTGAAATATGCCACTATTTTGTCCCATTTTTTTAAGCGTTCAAAACTTCAAGATCAATTTAATATAATCTTGGAAAGACGTGATATAATCAAGAGTATCGAGACTTGAACTTTTTTAAAAAGTTTTAAATATAAATAAAATTGAATAATGATTTCAAATAAATTTTAAGTTAAATATTGTCTGAAATACGTCTACAGTTCAGAGAAATTGATTACTAAATTTATTTTCAAGAAATAACTGAAAATATTTTCGCTAACTTTAAAATATTTGATGCAAGAGTACAGCTACTGCAGTAAAAAAAACTTAACAAAAAAAATATTTACCAAGCTTCTTATAAAAATGTGGCTGAGTATTACCAAGATTACAATGCATTATTTTAGTGCTTATATGAAATTCAATTATCGAGACAACCGATGGTCTGAACTAATGATATTTCATTGATTAGGAGAAACTGATGAATATATTGTCTGTCTATTGTTTTTTAGTCAATTACAAGGACTTCTATTAACAGAAAAACTATTTGTTTTCGTCAAAACATGGCTTTTGTTCTGAAGTATTAGTTTCGGTTCAAAAGAAGTATTGCTTTCATTAGCCATTGAGTGGCACTCAAAATAACTGTCCAATAGTTGTGTAATAAGAAGTTTTTTAGTGGCATTCAGTAGTTGTTAATAAAAACAAAGACTAAACAATAGTAGAGATGATCAAAGAGTGAAGATTTATGATCGCGTCGTTCAAATCAAAATAGATTTCTATTCAGGTCATAGTCTGTCCGAAATGAGAGATTCATTTGATAACAAACGCCAATAAAAAACTAGAATTTATGTGCACTTGGGTTACCATCCATTGCCCTTCAATGGTATCACAATTTCAAAGTCACACTAAAGTGCTTTAGTCGCCCATTATTTCACTTAAATTTTGAATTTGAAGGCATTTCTCGAAATTTGTATTCAGGCCACTGAACGATAGATAACATAATTGTTAATAATATTCATTCATTTGATAACATTTCACATTCTTTTGTATTTTCATTAAAACATTTATTCAATTGATCGCAACTTTTCACTCAAATGTCTCTTAATTTGAATTTAAAAAATTGAAACAAAATGAAAGGGGGTTTCGGACATAAATTGCGACAAACTTATAGTTTGATTTCTGCTCGTTATTGAAACCTATGAGTGACCATAAAAGTAAGGGATGAGAGAGAGAGAGAGAGAGAGAGAGAGAGAGAGAGAGAGAGAGAGAGAGATTTCTTTTGGTTTATGGCTTTTCGATATATGATTCACGCTTTCAATGCTTTATATCTCAATATAAATACGTTTCTTGACTTCACAATAAGTTGATATGAGTTTTGGCTGTATTTGGCCATCACTTCAATCCAATAGAAAAACAGTTTTCTCAAAAACGGTCGTAAAGTTCAGTTGAAAGCAAAGACTTTTTATTCTTTCTTTTTTAAACATTTGAACCCTTCCTGAAGTTATGATGAATTAAATTGAAAGCCTCTTTCAATGCCTTCAATACTTCAAAAAGTGTTTTTATAAGACTTTTTGCGATGAGTTTCACAGAGAGAGTCATGAAAAGTGTTGTTTCGCAAAATCAAAGAATTATTTTCCTTTTCTATAAAATGTTTCAGAATTGAGTTAAGGCTGTAATTTATTTTCATTCAAAATCTATTTAAATATGAAATCAGATAAAAAATATTGAAATTGTGTATATATTTCAGAAAAACATCAATAAATTAGTTTCCTCTGAGACTCACATAATTCAGAGCAAATTTATTGAAATGAGTGTAAGATTTGTGTTTAATATTCCGGCGTCATTCACATCACCTAAGATATTATGAAAATAAACAAATATTGGCATAATTTTGAACTTATCTCTATTGCAAACAATTTCCTACAATAGAAGTCCTGAAAACCCATTGCTTTTAACTTTGTTTCGGATTAGACATAACTTAACGCTTTTTTGTGTTTTTATTCTTTGTTCAAAAATATCGATTCAATAAAAATATTCTTAATCTAAAAGATAAGAATTTTTTAAATATTAAAAAAAATTAAATTAAAAAATTTTGAGTTTTTATGAAAATATTTATCAAATTTTGTGAATATGTGTTGAATGTGAGAGAAGAGTCATCCACCGATAGTATGAAGGTAATAATCTCTAGGTAAAAATCGAATGAGCAAATCAGCAAATCAAACTTTTCAAGAGTCAAAAGAATGTTTTAAAAACAATTTAAACTATGAATTAATGAAAAGATTTGGTGTAAACCAGAACTCAATTTTCATATTTAAACAGAATTTACATATTTTTAGACTTTATATAAGTTATTGAAAAATCAAATGATTTATTGATTCAATGATTCAAATAATATAAAAATTATATGTTTTTCAAAATCTGTGAAATGCCTGAAGAGTTTTCATATGAAAATAAAGGCGAATGTCATTATTTGAATGCCTTTCGATACTTTCCATACCTCTCCCAATAGACATTAAACTCTATGTAAAACATATTTTTACTAAAATTTGATCTTTTGATTCATTAATATCTAAAAAAAAAATATAAAATTCAGTAATTCATCAAAATTTCAGTTCATATTCGTGTACTCAATCATAGACGGTATAATATATCAAATTAAACAAGTTCCTTTGGGGTTTATAAACTATTATTTTCTATTATTTAATAATATGCTCTAGCCTAGGTAATTTTTTTTAAAGCCTGGTTAATATCATGTATCGGAAGACATAATTTAAAATTTTCTAAAATTCTATTCCAAAAGAACTGAATAATTATTGGATGAAATATATTAAAATCTAAAGAAATATGAATACCTCCTCCACTCCTCAACTTCTCTTTTAATGAACTCAAAGTTTTTCAACAAATTCTGAAAATATTACAAAAAAATATTAATAATTATATTCAAAAATATTTTTAAAAAATAAGAAAATTCTAATCAACAAAATATTTTTGAATCGATTTTCATCTTAAAAATTAAATAGAGATTTGATGTGTAAAGAGATGTAATTATAATGAAATTAAAATTAGTATTTAATGAGGTTTTGATCGACTAATTATGTGAAGACAAAGGAATTGATTTTTAATAAATCATTATTTAGTTTAACGGAAATAAGTATCGATTTTAACATAAAATCCATTACCGGTTAAATAGTCTGAGAAAATATGCATTAAATCATTGATTCTAATGCTTTGTCTAAATTGTGTTAAACAACTTTAATGATATTTAAGGGTTTCTTCTCATTTTTTTTACTCTTTTTTACTGCAAAAAACTATTTCAGTCAAAATATTTTGAAATATCCTATGAATAGGGAAACGACTTTCAATAAAAGTCGGTTCGGATTTCACTAAACATTAAAAACTTCTGTCATTTTTGTTGAGGAAAAGGAATTTAAATAAATTGAATACAAAATCAAATATCGATTTCCAATAAATGCGGAGATTTTTGTTTGAAAATACAATATTTATATTTGAGTTAAAATTATACAAAACGTGTGAATAAAAACTAATTAAGAGTTTGAATAATATTTTTCTAACACTTCTTTAAAATAGTTGTTTTGATTTTTGATGTGAACTCAGATTAGTTTAATTGAGTGAAACGTTTTTTACACCAAATTATTTATAGAAATGCATTTTAAGTAACAATTTCTAAGATATTTAGTAAATCATTTAATATTATGAAAGCGAGAGTCGCAATAATTTTGATATATTTAGCACAGAATATGTAGGTTATATCTGAGTGCACAGCCATCTTAATTGATAAATGCATGTATCACTTGGAAAATTGCAAAACTACAGACATTCTCCAGTAATGGTCGTAATGGTTGTGCTGTTTGTGGTTCGTAGGGTTTGTCCAATGGCTTAATGTTTCGTAAATCAAATCAACGAATATTATATGAGTTTTACTTTTTTGCTGTATTTGATTAGTTTGAGTCAAACCAATGACTTCATATAATTTAATATAAGGTGAAGATAAGGGAAGGACCCGGTGTTATCCTTTGACTCAATCAAGAGATCCTAAGTACATATATAATGCAATTGAGCCACTCATGGTATTCCCACTCATGAAATGTAGTTAAAAATATTCGGCTTTTATTTGAATATAATTCAGAATCTTTTTCAGTCAAAAAAAATTGTCTGAGACTTTCATTACATTTGAAGTTAATTAAGATTTTCTATTCGTTGTTATCTCTACTAAACCTCAAAATTCTTTTATGATTCTAATTAAACATTTTTATTACTTCCGTAAGTCTAGTAATTGATATCTAGATGTAATGTATATGTGGATGAATATCAGTATATTAACAATAGTTAAACATTATATGATTCAAAACTCTAAAAAATCAGAAATTTATCAAAAGATTATTTGACTGAAAATTCATTAATTTTGTTTGAAAAACGAGAGTTTCCTATAATAATAACAATTGTTTATCACTTAATGTGAAAGAAAGGTCTGATTCTGGAGAGGTTTGAATTATAATTTCGTGTCGGAGTCTATGATTTGAATGTTTGCCATTAGAGGATAGGGTTTGGGTTTTATTATGAATTCAATTCACGGGTTAAACACCAGAACAAAGTGAAAGCGAATGAGAAAACAACAGTAAAACAAAACTAAAGCAAAACATGAATTTTTTCGCTCATTCATCACTACTGTCAGCGCCTAAACACAAATAAGACGTAATCAGAGCTAACTTTTATCAAATACCGCAGAAATCGGTGTATTGTTTGTCGACTCCGCTCTTCAAATGAATTCGTCTCATCTCAGAGAATAGATTCCATCAAAATATTGTCTTCCAATCCATCAGAAGGCCGTCCTATTGGCACAACCATTCGTTTTTAATTTAAAGATTCTAATAATAGATATTATAAAAGCGACTAAAAATAAATCCATAGTTTATGGGATCACATATGGGATGATATTTTGTTGAAGTTTTCATCCGAAGCGACAAAAAGAATATTTTTTTTCCCAATCGTTGGTCAAAAAGAAAGAAACAATACTTTGTTTACGTCAGGAATCGGGCGTCAAATCAATCAAATATTGCTTTTAAACCGCTTTGTTGTCAACACAACACTTATTTCAAATCATTCAAAATCTTGGAAAACAATTCGTCTTATTTTGAAACAATGAGTCAAAAATCATTAAAATAATATTTTTTATCCGCTTTTCCGTCAAATTTTTATTCAATAATTTTTTCCTTTCTTTCAATTCTTGTCTGAAATATAATCGATTGGAGTGTAAGCCATAAGTTATAAAAGTAAAGCCCAAAACATATCATTCTTTTGAGGTCTTGATTCGTTTGAACAGCTTTTCAGATGAATTTTTCATTACTCGAGGCAATAATGAAGAGATTTGCTCTAAAGCTGCCATAAGTAGCAATGGATTCAATAGATTTCAAGAATTCAATGAATTTTTCAAATGAGTTGAAAATTTGTACAAAAATACAGAAGAGATGAAAACATTCGTTTTTCATAAAATCTATGAATGATTAAAAAAATTTGGTAAGATGAAACTGCCATGGTGGAATTTTTTAAAAATTATTTTTGAAGTTAATTCTAAACAAGCTAATTTTTGAGAAAAAAGTAATTTAAAGCTTAAATATCATTTGACAAGAATATTTCTCTTGAAGAATTACTAAAATTAATAGAATAAATAAAATTCATCAAGTTTATAATTTATAAATGACAGTAAAACTGAATTTTGCTTTAATTAGTCACAAAATTCTTAATTTATTTCATATAAAATAAATATAAAAAACTTTTTGTCTGTTTCTAAGAAAAACTGATTTATATTGAAAGTGATTCTTAAAAATCGATTTCATATTTAAACTGTATTTTCCACCAAAAGTTTGGCTGAAAATTCAAAATATGTGCGAAAAAAGTGAATTTATTTTATTTGAAAAATATTTGACTTGAATTCAAATGAATGACATTTCGCATACTTTCTATAGGGGGTACTCTTCAAAGAAAAAATTTCACAAATATTTGAATAATGCAATCAATAAGAAAAAGTTTATAAGTGACTCCAAAAGCTATCCCAAGAAAATTTTGGGTCATTTATCAGAATTTTTTTGTAGATATTTTTGATATAAAGAAGATTTCCTATTATTTTAAAAGTATTGCACTTAAAGTACAAAATACTTATCATTCCTCTCATTCTTTGCCTAAAATTTACTTTTATTAAAGTTTCTCTTAAATAATGAAAAATTCAATTCTAATCAAATTTATTTCTAATATAAATTTTCAAATTAAGTCTCAAAAAAAGTGAAAAATCCATCTCAAGAAAACACAAACTCTTATTCTTGATTATTGTATCAATGTCATTTGTTTGATTGCTAACTCAATTTTGGATTCTCTCCCTCTCTCTCCGTATAAAATCATAAAATTTCTCAAAATAACAATAAAAACAATTTATTTGTTTCATAAATATCTTGATTTATATTTGAGACATCAATTAAATCATAGTCTGAGTCTAGTTTTCGGAATGGGTTTGAAAGAGAAAATTTGTTATTTCCGTTCAACTATTGATTGAAAGTTTCTTTTCCTATCTTTTCAGTAAAAAGTCAGTAAATATTTCAATGGAATCACAAAAGTTGCAAAAAGTGGACCAAAAGTGAAGTCCAATAATTGATTTAAACGATCGAATGTTAAATAAAATGGTTTTTTGTTTGAATGAATTTCATCGGAATATATCGTTTAAAAATTTATCGTAAAAAAGAATATATGACTTCAAATATATTATAAATGTTTGGTTAAGAATAATATGAGATTTCAAATATCAAAAACGATTGGATGAAAAATATTTTTCTAAAAATAAAGTTAAACCAAAATATTTAAAAAGCAAAATAATATTCTCTGAATCAATAAGAGAACTGCAGTTCACTATAAATATTATTTTTAGACAATTTTTGGCTGTTTTTCTTGTTTTTTCAAACAATGCTGACACTTGCCATAAAAGTATAATTATCAAGATTGTTTCAAACATTTCGAGAAATGTCATAGTTTTCCATCAAAAACCATATGTTTTAGTCAACAAATTACTTGAAATTAGTGATAAATTTTAATGATTTGTTAGTTTTAGTCAATTTTTAGATTATAACAAAATTAAATCATAATTATTATAAACTATTCGCTTAAATTCAATGTAACATTTAGTGTTAGTTGAAGCAAATCTGTGAGCAATCAGTTGAATAAATGTTAAAAAAAATTGTTTTCATTTCATGGATTCAGTAGCTGTTGTGTTGGGAATCAGTAATGGATGTGATGTAAAGCTCTGCACGCGTTTCACATCCCTTTCAAATGGATTTTTCGATTTAAGGATTTTGAAGATTCAATCGAAATCCTATGGAAAAAGGGGTCATTCAAAGCATATTATCTCAAAATGATGGCCATTGTAAGACTGATTGAGATGTCAGAGTTTGGACAGGTCTTAGTTGAGTCCCTCCCGCTTTCAAATTCTATACTTCTCTGATGATTAAAAAAGTGAATTTACGCTAAAAAAAAGAATCACAAAATCGCAATCAATGTTTATTTAAGGCTCACTTGGCTTCAGGTAATAACTTTTAATATCCTTTACTACCTTTTCCTACAATCATATTGAATAGAGACAGTCATCTAAACACTGATCCAATGGTAATATTTTTAGGTTTACTTTTGTCTAAAATAGTTGTCTATAGTTTTATTATTTCAAATCGATTTAATGTTATTTTGAATATTGACTGAATTTCTTATAAGTTGTGAAATGACTTCAATAAAAATAATAAAATCCAATACAGTTTTGTGACAAACATCTAATTCTAATAGTATGACCTTACACAATTCCAAGATTAATTATCGATTTAAATACTAGTTTCTATCAAATATTGCTTAAATCGATTTTGTTTTCACAGAATATGTTTGAAACCAATATTTTTCTTTGAATCATAAATAAAGTCTTAATTATAGACTAAAAGTAAATTTTTGACAAATTGTGTACAGAATTTCATTTTGAACGGAATGTCACAAAATTAATGCTATGTTTTATGTGAATATTTTTTTGGTTTTTTTTTTGAAAAACGTTAACAAAATAATGGTTTTCTCTGAACTGAAAACTTTTGTGACTTGAAGTCATTTTTAACGATTCTGAAGGTTTCTCAGAGACTCCAGTTATCAATAGATAGTTTGATTCACTTATTGTCATACAATAGATTGCAAGAGTATATCAAATGGCAGATCGATAGTATTGTTTGGCCACTCAATAGATCAGGTCTGACACCAATGCAGAAATATATCACCAAGATAAATTGAGTTTTTATTCTCAAAATTTTACATATCAACGAGAGCTTCATTTTGAAAATATGCATGCTCATCTCTCTTATTTAGATGTAACAAATCAAACGATAATTTTTTTTTGTCGAATCAGAGTTTCAATTATTAAAATAATTCAGTCTTTCAACGATTTACAGCCAAACTAACCTTCATTTAAATAATTAGAAAAATACAATTTTGATTTATTTATAGCTTGCTAATTCTATTGTTTTTTTCCCTAAATTTTGTATTTCCAACTCCTCTCACGTCAACCGCTTTGACTGTGAGCTCAAGAAATCAGAAAAACTAATGAACAGTAAATTAGTTTATTTGTGAGTAATTAAAAACTAAAATCAATTCACAAAACCTTTGATTTTGAGGCACTATTTTGAGTGAATGGAAAAACGATATAATATTTTCTGATTTAGTATCAAAAATATAATTAATGACTCATTAAATTTCCTTGTTCACAACCAACAACATACGACAAACGTAAACCTAAGTCTAAAATAATTTTTTGACAATTTTTCTATTTTTTTATATAACTTTTTCTTACGTTAATTGAATTTGAAATTAATATTCCTTATAAATGAAACAAAAATTAATTTTTCACTTCAATGACACATCAATCATATCAATCATATAATAAATTTTAATTTTTTCACTTCAGCTCTTGTTTTGAAGGGACTCTTATTAAGAATTTTCAATTTCATCCTTTAATAATCCTTCAGGTTTGTTAAAAATTCAAAGTAATCCTGTATATTTAAGTTAAAAATTAGCTGATGGAATTTTTTATCAAGATTTTATATATTTTTAGAATAATTATTAGTTTAATATTTAATATAATATAAATATTTACAAGCTCATTTCTATATAATGATTTTTGGTTCCAAATAAATACTTAAGAATTAGATTTGAGATCCTTTTTTAGTTTTTATCAATTAATATAATAAATAATTAAATTCATGACTCGTTTTAAAAATATCGTCAAAAGATCAGGAATTTCTGAAAAGAATCGAATCAAAGATCATATAACAGAGAATTTTCGTGTAATAAAAAAAACTTTTATTGTCTTTTAAGTAAAATTTTTATCATTAAATTTTTTCATTAACTTTATATAATTGACATTATTCTTACGCAATTCATATCCCTGGCGTCATAGTTATAGTACCCAGCTTACTAGAACCATGTTCAACTTAATTATAACAATATTAATCATATTCACAATAAGATGTTCATTTGATGTTCATTTTTATCCCATTTACAACATTTTCATATGAATTCCAGTTATAATTGCTTTTTGGAAATACTTTTATCAAATATTTTATGAACTCTTTTATTGTCTTCGAAATGGATCTCATCTTTAGTGTAGAATTGGTTTCATTGATGACATGAAGACATTTCATATGATTTCTCTTTTGTATGTTTTAGTTCTTGAAAACTGATTGTTTGTATCTAACCGTAAATATACTCAAAATATTTGTCTTCATTTCGTCACTAAAATAATTTGAGATAAAAATGATTTTATACTTTATTTTAATGTTAGAAATGAACGGAATTATGAGTCGGCCGTAAAGATACAGTTTTTTTTATGGTAACCAAAGTTAGGTATCCCTACGCGCCTGACCTCATCGCACAGTATATAAGAAATATTTGCTGCCAACAGAAGCGCATTACAAACACAGAGTGTGTGCGGAGTGTATGAAGTGTTTGCCATTCACTCAATTTTGTTGAATTCTTCTGCCAATAGTTCTGCCAATAGTTGTATTATATTTTGTTTGTATTTCTCTATATATTAACCTTTGATTGTGATTATAATTATCACTCGTTTTACTCAATAAGACTTTTCATTCGACTTTTTGAAGACTGTATTCAACTGTTCTGAGTGTTGACTAAAACTTAAGAAACTATTGTCTTCTGATATCATCAGAATATATGATGGCATAAGTCTAACAACTCATCAAAGATCCGGAATAACTGGTAGGTTATTGTGAAATTTTATACCTTGGTTAATAGCAAATTATGTGTCACATAAAACGCTTAAATCCATAAGGGGTTCAATTATTTGATCTTGTTTGTATTTGAATTACGCGTTGAAGGGCAGGAATGGTCATTTAATTGAAATTTGAGCTAGCTTAATGCCACACAACTATCTTGAACTAAGTTTTAATGAGAAAATATTATTTGAATGAATTTTTCACTTAATTCAGGTTTTGTTGAGATTTATGTTAGTTTTGAATTAATTCTGAAGTTTTAAATATTTTGACTTTTGATTTGGAAACTAAAGTAGAGTTTATTTGGAAATATTTTTGGTTTAATTTTTGAGATTTATATAACGAATGAATGAATAGAAAAAATATTAATATTAAAGTTTACTTTTATTACAATTATTAACTTTTCTCTAATGAAAATACTTTTTGGTTAGTCTTCAATTTCAAACATATCTAAATCGGAAGGAATTCAACCTTTTTTTAGAGACTCATTTCAAAGGCTTTTTTATCGCGAAAATAAACTTTTGGTATACATTCAGAGCAAATGATTGAGAATAGAGTCGACAAAAGGGAACATAAAGTGTGACAAAAGCCGATTCTCTATAAAAGATCGCATCTCTTGTTGTTTCGCACCAATGCTATAGGCTTTCCATTTCTTACACTCTCTGTTGAAAACAGATTCAGTCGTATCCCTATTGAGACCAAACAAATTCAAAGAAGAAAATTATTAATAAATATAGAAATGATTGCAAACGTAATCCAATTTAGAAAACAACTGATCGATGCCTTTCTCTCATAAATTCAATTTAATGTTTAATAGATTAGAAATAATAAAAACCAATAAATAGAGAAAACTCTTGAATTGGGGAACAATTGATATGTAAGACCAGAATTGGGTCAAAATCTACACAACTATTGAATATATTTCATATTCAATAACAATAACTATTAGTTATGGCTTTCGTTGTAAAATCTAACTTCAATTATATACTTATATTGAAATCAAAAAATAATCTTGGCAATAATAAATAAATATTTGCCTAAACATAAAACTCATAATAAAACTCATTTAGAATTCGATAGTCAATAAAATGAATAAATATGAAAATAGTATCTTGTATAATATATTGTTGAATCTCCATGTTTTCAATGTTGAGCAAAAACAGAATTACCATATCGTTTGTGTCGATGTATTACTCGAATAATTTGAGAAAACAATTTTTTGGTGTAAATCCTTTAATAGATATTAAGTTTAGACTCATATTTCATTTATTTGATATTTAATTTATGAAGTATTTATTTATTCAATACATACATAACAATAGATTATGAGTTAAATTGAAAAATCAATAATAATTATAATTATAATAATTTATTATATTATATTATTTTCTATTTATAATACTATAGATAATAGTCTTGTCTTATGTTCACAATAATAGACATTTTATTCAAATAATAATTACTTTTGTTCTCAAATAATGTCCATCATTTCAGATGTCTTTCCTCATAAAAATCAGAAATTGTTTGAATAAATAAGAAATGATTTTTATATTTAATGTAATTTCAAAAGAATTTATTTAATTTCACTTTTAATACATTGAATAATATATTTTGGAAACGACTCCAAATGTAAAGTGCGGACAATTATTTGATATTAAATCAGTCGTTTCAATGCATTTATGGATTTATATTTGAATATAACATAAAATAAATTTTTATTTTACAACTTTGAGACCCATATATATCGGCGAAGAGTATACTCTAAAAATTCAAACTAGAATTTGAATAATAATCAGAAAGAGTATAGAGGGTAGGGATGATGCGCTCAATTTTGTTTAAGTGACTCCTTTTCTGTTTTAGTTTTCCTTTATTTTTAGAAATGCATTCAATCTATTATTAAAAGTAGTTATGTTTTGTTAGTAAATGGCTTTTCATTGACTCAATTCAAGGATAAGAGCAATCATTGGATCAAATGATGAGATACACCAATCATCTGATCAGACATTCCTCTGATAATGTATTTGGAGTTGAAAAAAGTTGTGCACTATTTCACTCACTTTTCATAATTGATTATATGATTGAATGAATGAAAAAATTGATGTAAAAAATTCAACCAATTATTCAATGATTGAGTTTTTCCCGTTTATAGAGAGTTTAAAATTAGAAGACATATGTCTTTGATATAAAAGTTTATTTTGTTTTACATCAAAATCCATTCAATTTAATCGATTATCTAAACTATAATTTGACTCATAATTAATCCCAAACTGAGTTTCAGTTCATTTGAATAACTAAACAAATTTTGAATAATGTGTTTATCAAATACACAATTTGTGAATCAAAGCAATAAATTATTTGAATTAATACATTAATTATTGGTTTCACAAATAAACAGAATGTGATCGCAATAAATAAGAGCTGAGAATAGCTTTCATTCTTAAATGGGTTATCACTGATTAGATTTTTGGGTAACAGAATATTCTTTAATATCATATACTCTGATAAACAATTTAATCAAAACCTCGAAACGATAGGTCTCTCAACTCATATAAAGTCAATGATTTTTATGGTCAATAATATCACAACCAAATCAAAGATCCGGAATGTCTTGTCGTTAATCTATAACGAGAGACAAACTTTTCTAAAGTGTTTTCAAAAACTAAAAGTTTACTTTCAGTTCAATAAAATGATTGATTTCGTAATCAATATTACGGTTTATTTTTTCACTCAAAAACCAAGAGTTGGAAAATTTTTTCATTAAATTGAAGTTTTTTCTAACGATATTTAAACTTAATAAATGATTAAATTTATGAAATTGTCATTGCTTAGTTGCTCAGAATAAAATTAACATCAGGTATGGCTGTGTTTGAGTGTCGCAATGGATATCAAAAATGGCCATAACTTTAACTCAAACCACTTTTTCTCCAATCAATCAAAACATATGTTTTTCACAGCTTTCTCTACGACTGAAGTAAAACATGAAAAATAATTTCTCGATTTATCACATTTTATATATATATTTGTGAACCAAAAGTCAAATCTCAATATCACTTATTATCACATTTTGTCGGATCGAGAAATACGAAGAAAATTGCGGCAAATGTTTGAGAAAACAAATAATAAATTATTTTTAGAGAAATAAATAAATTCTTAGAAACAAAAGACTATTATTCACAAAAATGTTTGTCTGATATTTTCCACTTCGAGATTAAGTTTTATCTCAATTGGTATTTGATTTTCAATTTGCCTTTTGTTGCTATTATTCAATATTCAATTGCATTTAGAGATAGTGTCCGTCAATCAAACGATTATTTATTTATAATTTCTTCAGTAAAGTGTCGATTGAGTCGAAAAAACTGTAAATTGAAAAAACCATTTATAAGACGAATATCTAACACATTGTAGGAATTTGCCAACAATTTGCTAGAACATTTCTCTGATTATTTCAGCTCTTATCACATCTTCAAAATGTTTGGTCTAATTGATTATATAATTGATTAAAAATTTTTAATTCAATTTGTGAACACATTTTCGAAGTGAGTCTAATAAATAGCGAATCGGAAAAAACTTTTGGAGGTATTGTCTAATACCTGCCCTCAAAATGAATGTTGAGTTGAATTAAGTAATAATGAAATGCATTACTAAATTGAAACTTAATTGTTACATGAATTTCGATGATTGAATGAAAATGGTCTAGGTCACCATTTGAATCAACTACTACTCCTATAACTACTCCCAATAATTAATTAATTAAAACATTAGAGAAATGGAGAGAATGTTGTGTTTTATTTCAATAATGATTTTTTGCGAACTTCTTATCATATCTTTTATTAAATTTTTATGAACTTCTCATAACTTCCAACAAATGTTGAGCTCTGACTTCATTTCAATTATCATTAGTACGGTTTTAGTGAGGAAATAGACCGACAATATTGAGGTTTAATAGTGTTTGTGCAGAGATTTTTTAGGCTCTATATTTAGGAAGCGATTCCTGTGTCTGAAAAACATTAGATTGTATTACATTAGAAACGATTAGTTGAAATAATTTTCATTAATCCATAAACTAATGACATTTTAACCACAAACCAAACATTATTCAAATCAAAGTCAATCCAAATGCCAAACCATTTGATTAATTATCAAACGAATAGTGAAAATAGTGCTAAAAATAGTAAGTTATGGTTTCCATCGCTATCTTCACAATATTATTAAAATAATATACGATATGTCCATCTCTTTCAGAGGTTGTGCACCCAATGAGTGGTGACCGCTCTGACCGATGATATGACACAAACATCGGACACTTATATACAAATTGATTAGTTTTTGTGTCAGAGAATGGCATCACTGGTAAAAACATTTGGTTTGACAGAAGTTCTGACGCAGTCTTACAAAAAAATTACTTAAATTCAATGAATATTATGGCAAACAATGAGAAGAAAATTGAATTCTTTTGTGAAATGGTTTAATGTTGTCATTCGATAGAAAAAACTTCTGAACAGAAACTAATTCCTTTCAATTCAATGTTATTTCAATTAATTATTTAAAGTAAAAACTCTGAGCTCTTCAAAGACGAGAAAATAAAGGCTCCAAACAATAGATTCAGAAAAATAAAAAAGATTTTCTGTTAAAATAAAATAGACATAATTTGGTGGTAAAATCCCTCCCCTTACGGAAAAATCAAATCCATTGAACAGAAACTGTTATTTGGATGTATTTGAAAATAATTTTGAAATATTTGTGTCAATATTTTTTAAGTTTCGTTTGAATTCAAGCTTTTCCTCGATTTTCATTGTATTCAATACTTTTCAGACATTCAAATGATTGTGTTTTACAAAATTTGGATTCAATTTTTTTTACAAATGAATAAATGTAAATGTGATAAAACAAAATTGATCTTGTTAATAAACTTGTTCATTGTATAAAACTATGTATTTTCAAGTCTACAAAAAAATTTTCGTGAGATTTCAAAAATGAAGTCAATTAAAGAAAAATAATTATCAAAAAGATATTAAAAAGAATTTTAATTAAAAAAATTGTCGCAAATCTTAATTATAATTTTTATTACTCAAGAAAAACGTCTTTCGATAATAAAGATTAATCAGTCATTGAATCGAAATTACGAAATCAAATCAAATCTTAAGTTTTAAGAAAAACTGTTAATTAAATGAAATATATTTTTAAGTGTTTTCTCATTTGATTTTGATTTTGATTTAATTTTTATTTCAAACTGAATGACATTGAATTGACTTTCACTCATTCACTGATTTTTAATCATTTGATCCTTTCCTGGATTTTGATGCAAAAACTTTGGAGAACGAGAGAGTAATCACATATTATCGAAAATTTCAGTTGTATTTAAAGGCCTCAAAAAAGACTAAAATAGTTATTATCCAAAATAAATCTCAAGTATTACGAGAATTCAATTAAAATTTAACTCATTTTTATGGTTGAAAATGTCTGGGTTTTTGAAACTATATTGAAATGATCAAGGAAAGCATGATTGAAGAACAATATTCTCATCAGGTAATCCTATACTATACTATACAGATTAAAAAATTGACTTTTTAGTGAAGACCTCGATCTTTACTAATCCTTTGATAATATCGAATAAAAAGGTGAATAAATGGAAACACATTTGACTCGTATATAACTTTTTAGTTTTAGAATTAATTATTGTTTGTAAGCATTTGAAGGCATTATTCTGTCGGTTGTGTTGTTTCGGGAGAACCACAGCTCAGGCTTTAATCTGTTTTGCAGACAATATTCTGGACTTAATTTTTTGTTTAAATTTCATCAAATTTACGCTCATTTTGCGTAAAATTTTGTTTTAATTCCTTTATTATACACTTTTGAACACAATTTTCCTCAAATGACTTGTTTCAGAGTTTTAACAAACTTTAGGAAAATATTATTTATTTTCAAATATGAGACACAAAATGAAAATCTTTAATGTAATCGAACCGTCATTTCCTCAATCATTTCCGGAAATTGTATTCAATTTTTCATATTTTGGAATCTTTTTTGAATTCAGCCCTCAATCTATATAACACTGAATACAATATTGAAAGTATCATTACTTTTACGAAACTATAAATCGATTTAAGGCCAAAATTGATAAAAAGAAAAACTGATCAATACAATATGATCAATGCAAAGCAAATTTCATACAATTTCCTACTTTTTCCGCAATTCATTTGAGACTAAATTTGATACAAAGATTTGAAAATTGTTTGCATAGCTTTCGACATAAAAACATTTGTTTCAATAATGAATAAAGTGATCAATAAATAAGAAAAACATTAATGAAAAGCAAATAAAGAGATTAATGTGTAAAACAAATTCAATTCAATTAACATAATTGTTATGATAACAAAAGGGCATCACTTCTACTATTGTTATGAATGAAACTATTAATATAAGTATAACTTAAGTATAACTATAAATAAATATCTTTAAGAGAAAAGAGAAGCCAATTGTGTGTTCGCTTTTGATAACCAAAAAGACGCCAATCTTTGGGCATAATATAGAAATTGAGTCAATAAGAGGGAAGACATATATAACAAAGATTAGGAGAGTTTCGGAGCAAATGCTGCCAAACATGAGTGAGTCTGAAAGAGTGGCCAAAAACTGCTTCAATCAATCCACCCGTTCCTAAAATAACTCACTATTTTTTTCCTCTCATTTTTCTCAATCGCAAATCATTTGATACGGACTTGAATTCAGAATAAAATCCATTTCAACCAAAAGTTGTCTATTAGACTATACTCTAGTAACGAAAAATAGTGAGTTATGCGTGAAATCCAAGAGAAATAGCGATTGTCTGATCGCATAGTTCTGTTTGACGGCTCTTCTCCACAATTCTCTACAATTTAGTTAAATATGCGCTAAATTTCTCACAAAAACGTTTCACAATTTCCTCTGAAAAAACACATTCTCTTCTTCAAAATGATTGACAGCTTTTACCAGAGTTTCGGATTTATTTATAGAATGACTTCAAAAAATCATATCTTTTCAAAATATGTTTCTCTTTTCAATGAATTTTAATAAATCGATTGAATTAATTAATTATTGATTTTTTTTCGTTAAATAATTTCAATATAAAAATTGTCTCAAAAAGTTGTAATACATTTGTCTTTCAATTTCAAATTCTTATGAATTCATTATTAGCCTCTTTTGAGAGCCTATTATCTCTGATTGGATTTAATTCACATTTTAAGACCAAAATTGAATTGAATGACGAAAACGAAACATTTGCTGAGTTTGTGGTAATTGAAAATATTTTGTTTACGGTATAACTCAGTTGTGTATTGCATTCCATTCGTTCTTTTTGTGATACAATGCTATCAAATAAACTAAAATATTAGACCAAATCCGGAAAAAAAATAATTCTTTCCCCAAAAAAAGTAAATTCTTTGTCGAAGTCTTTTGAAGATTATTTTGCGGGTTATTTACCAAAAGACTTATCAGTAAAACGAAAAAAACAAAAGTCAACTGAAAGTAAGGTTTTAAAACTATTTTGATTTATGACTTATTAGCTCTAAGTTTAGTTTAATTTAATACTTTTAAATCTATTATCAAATGAAAGCGACAGACAAAAAACAGATTTTATTTTTAAATTTTCTAAAAATAGTTATATTTTCGCTGAATTTTTATCCAATCCTTTAATTTTGATCTTATTTTGTGATCTAAATATAATCAAATAACTTTATAATTGAAGGCACTCCCAGAATATCTTTCAGATCCGAATCATTAGTTTGAAAGCATAATACCTACCGTTCCCCTCGATTTCGTTGAAATCATTTACGAAAAACTTGAAGTAAATTGTTTGAAAAGTTTAGTGTTTTGTCACAGATATAACATCAATTGACCATGATATCATGATATTCTCACTATTTCTAAAAATTCTGGAAAAGTCAATCAATTTAATGATGTAATGATGTCTTTCATTGTTTTTTAAGGTTTCGAAAAGATTTGTCAGATTATTGAAGTAATTGTGTATTAAAGTCTAAAATCTATTGAGGAAACCAATAAATCACGTGATGTTCATATAATGTTCGGTTTATGTCAGAACACATTTATCTGAAACTTCAGACTAAACCGATTCAATCAAATTTCGAGATAACCATAGCTTTTGTCTTCAATTTCTTGTTGCGAAACAAACTATGATTTCTTATTAATATTTTGATCTCGTTTTGAGGCTTACCTTTGATTTGAGGACAGAGTCCAACAGAATTTAATTTCTTATTTATCGGTCAACAAAAGGCTTTTCCAAGTTTTTATTTTTTCATCTTTTCTAAAAACTTTCTAAAGTATTAACTATTTATGAAATAAATTTAATTAATTTTTATAATAATAAACGATTTCAAAGATATATTATATTTAAGTTAAAATGATATCAAAATTTAAAAGCCAGTACTCAATGAAGGCTTAACTCAAATTAAATTATTTTGCAAACAATTTATAATACTTTTCTCGAATAACTTTCTTTGAGTAGAATTTCTTCTCTTCTCATAAATCTTTTCTCAAACGAGAACTCTATTAACGAACACAAACTGACGCTTAAAATATTTTTCATTATTTTACTAAAATAACTATATATTGGAGGGAAAAGTCATTATTATAATGACTGTAAAGTCAATAGAATTCTTCTATGAATTCACTTTTCAAATGAATTTGAAATTTTCAAATCAAATTTTCAAAAGAATTCTTTTTTTTTTAATTTTGACAATATAATCATCAAGCTAATTTGGCTTTCCAAGAGAATCCAAGAGAATATCGAGAATATTTGGTGATTATCTGACAAATGGTTAGACAAAAAAGTAAACCAATTCTAAGTTTTTTCACGAAACCAATTTAAATATAAACTAATTTGTGTTAACACTCGGCTATAATTTAAAATCTAATTAGATTTCAATGTTTGTCAGTTGAGTTAATTTATGTGTTTTTTAGTTTTCGGTCTATTTCTTCGTTTTAAGATCATATAAAAAAAGCTTTTTTGCAAGATTTTATTCTACTTCCAAATTGCCCTTACATAAAAGTGCAAAGAGAAACCAAGCTGAGAAATGTCAATTTATGTGAAATCGAAATAACTTTTATCCATTTTTAGATATCTTCTAGGTATTTTTGATTCATTTTTACGGCCAAAAGCTTTTCGATAGATTTTTTTAGTTTTCTCTAAAGATTTCTCTGAATTTCTTGAAATAAATTTTATGTAATTTCATAACATTTGATACAAATTTGTTTGTATTGGAAACTACTTCTCCATTGAGAACATATTTTACACAAAACGATAATATTTTTGAAATCTTTTTAAGCGATAAAATTAATTGCATTTCCTTACAAATGATTGAACAAAAAGTGAGTCAAAACACAATAAATGACTCAATATTTCAGGCCTTCATTTTAAAGACCGACTTATAGACACATTATCTCTCAAACACCAGAAGATATCGGTGTTAAACAAATGAACATGCTTGATTAAGGCTTTTATTTGGTCTTTCCTTTTCATATATTATTCCCATCTATTATTCTGAGCCATTTTCTTCAAATAATTAAACTTGATAGTTTTGCATCCAATAATTTCAAAGAGGAGAATATAAGTACAAAGAATTTTATCCTTTATTTAACAAGAAAGTAAAAATATGACTCAAAAGCTAATATTCAAATCGATTTGCAATGAGATTGAGTCCAATTTGTATGATCAAGTCAAACTATAACAAGCTCAATTGTACCTCAATTTTAGAAGTTTTAATATAAAGAAATCGATTCTCATATTTCCACAAAATAATTGGATTTCAAAATCAGAAGAAATTACTATCGAATTGAAAAAAGGCCTTATTTTATGTAAAATGACATAAAATGACATTTTTTTTGAAAACCAATGATTATAATGAACTCAAGTCAAGAATTCTTTGAAGAGAAAATGAAAGTCGAGAGGATATGATCCCCAGAGCGCACCGGCTTTGTGTCAAACGGCTTTGTGGTCACTATAATATTGAGGCCAAAAAATATCAAATTATCTCATATTTAATGAACAAATTGTTTGCTTCGAGTTCTCGCCTTTCATTTTAAGACTTAATGAAATTGCCGTCCATTTTAGCCTTTCCTCGATATTTGACTCACTTTCAGAAGACGTCAAATTCAATTGAAAGAGAATCTCTACTTGGTTACTTTACTTTACTTTCGAAATTTGATCAATTGTTTGATTTTAAAATTTATGCCAAAAAATTTGTCTCTGAATTGAAGACTGAATTTAAGATGATTTCTAAAAATGACAGAAAATGAAAATTTGGTTTTTTCTCATTTTATTCCATTATTTATAGATTTTAAGAAATCTTTTGCAAAAAAAAATCAATTTTTTAAATAAACAGTTGAAATATTCGTGAGCTTATAGTTTAAACATAAGATATTTATTTAAAACTTCTAATATTTATTAAAATTCAACGGAAATGAGGAAACATTTTTCATTTCAATCAATAACTCCTATATAAGGCATTCATTTCCTTTTTTCCTATGAATTGAAATTTCATTTTATATAATTTCTATCAAAACTAAAATTGTGTGAAATGTGCCATCAATAGGACTAAACTTCTTTTGGATCAAAAAGAAAACACTGAAGACTTGATTCCTCTCCTAAAGGGATCTAAAGTAGATTTGAGTTCATTTTTGTATTAAAACTGATTTACAGTTTTTTGAACAATATATTCATTCTCTAAAGATCTTGAAATGAGTGAACAAGAATATAAGTATCAAGATTAAATTAATCGATATTTTATATAAATTTATACTTGAGTTGAATGTTTTCAATCGATTTGATAAACTATTAGTCATTTGATATAGAAGTTCACAAAAACTGATTAATTAATAATTTTGTTAACAATTTGTTTGCGTGACACTAATTCTCATTAATTTTCTGATTGAATATAAATATTTAATTATTTCAAACATCGATTCCATGGGGATAACCAACGATACTAATTGTATGTCTCATTTACCACTTAATTATTCCGTTTTTTAAAACTCAATCTTTTTATTATTTTATTAATTGTTTCCCAAAAGGTTTGAAAAATTTTGTTTAAAAAAACCATTTAATTAAGAAAATGAATTAAAAGCCAAAAGATTTTGTGCCATATTTTGATGTAAAACTTGTGTTGTTTTCAACAAAATATATTAAAATAGTTTATAATGAACTGCATCTCATTAATGGCTTAATTTTCAAAATCAAAATAATTTCACGACTTATCACAATTCAAAATTGTATTTACCATTAATTAACATAAATTTTATGCAAATTTTATTCAATTTTAACACTAAAGCAAAAAAATCAAATCGTAATGAAATGGTTTGCAAGGGATTTACTAAATCTATTTTCGGGCTATTGTTTTAGTAAATAAACAAAAACTTTATAACTATTTTCAAAACTTTTTTGTCTAACATTTTGACCATATGTTAGAAAATAGAAATATAACAAAAGGATTGATATTATTATTGTTTTATTTCATTTAATTCTTTGTTTTTCTGATTTGAAATTAAGTTAACATCCATTCAGTTATTATTGTTTTTAAAAACATTTTGTTTGGTATATATCTCTTAGGAATGACTCGAGTGATAACATTTGAGATAATCTTGGTCTTTCCATATAAGTTGTTATGTAAGTGCTCTACAAATACCTCAATTTGTGTGAATTCTTGCATCTGTTGGCACTCTTTTAATTCTATACTCTGAAGGGAAAGGCTGTTGAGTCAGAAAACAAATCGAGTGAATACTTGTCGGACAACACATTCGACTTAAAAGTCATAATTATTTGACTGTCGATTGAATTATCACTGATCTCAACACAAATATCTCAACCAATTAAATGAATCAATGATTTCTGTTTAACCCTCTCATAGCTTTAGAATCTAATTCAATACAAACTTGGTACTATTATTAGACATCTTATTAAGAGCATACAACAAATTTAAAGTTTAAATCATAAATGAATTCATTTTAAAATAAATTAATTAAAAACATTTTAATTGACTTAAAGTTGAAATAATATAAAATAATTTTTATTTTGAAAAATTGTTTGAATGGTTGACTCGATTGAAAAGTGTTTTCATCTAATAATAGAATTGATTTGTTTTGAGTATTCATTTAAAAAGAATTAAATAAGAATTACATTAAATATGTGACTGAGAGTAGAGTCGGTCTCTAATGTAATGAATTTCCTGTTTTCTCTTATTTGCTTTAATTCCGAAATAGAGAAAGCGATCAATAAATCTATTTTGTTCTGTTGCTCGACCCTTAAGATATTGAATTATACCATATTAATAATGTACTGGATAAATACAGTCTTGGCTCATATTTCC
This sequence comes from Tectocepheus velatus, assembly GCA_034700625.1. NCBI lineage: Eukaryota > Metazoa > Arthropoda > Arachnida > Sarcoptiformes > Tectocepheidae > Tectocepheus > Tectocepheus velatus. The sequence goes on along the minus strand of JAQIXV010000304.1, from coordinate 26,251 downwards.
AACACACCATTTATATATCAAACATCTCTTAATTCTGGACACATATCTCAGACCTATTGCCAATCCCTTCAAAAATAAGATATCTCTAATGTCTTACAATACTATCTCAAGACTCAGACATTAACCAAAACTCTTAGATTGAAAAATATAACACAATTTCTTCATTCAATTGTTATGTCTCTCGTTTTTCTTCCCTTTTGGAGAGAGAGGTGTACTTATACATTAACATCGCTATTAATATATATTTTTGAGCGTAAATTAAAAAGTAATCATTAATAGAATTTGCAAGTTATTGTCAACTTTGAAAGTATTCATTATTGGCTTTAATTTTCAATAATTGGTTTCAATTTTGTGTTAACACCCATTCCAAAGGACTCACAAAAATTAAATATTAATTAATATTTTGATTGATTATAATTTTATTCAAAACAATTCGACAAAAAACTCATCACATAATTGAGTTATAATAGTTTTCAGCTCTAATTCAGATCATTTTGAAGGGAAAGTAATTCTTTAATTCAATTAAATTTTCATTTCTTTGGGCTTAAGATTGAAATGAAGCGTAAAAATTGTGTGAAACCAACGATTGTTTCGATTAATTTTGAAATTATTTTCAAAAATTTTCAAAACGATTCATTTGAGGCGAAAGTCTGAGAAAATAATTTCATATGCATTAGAGTTATCTCTGTCTTGAAAATTGCTCCTTTAGTTTACGGCCCAAAGAATTTTATGGAGATATTCGCTATAAAAGTAATGTTCACTTATAATACTTATCCATTGTCTAACATTTGAATCTATAACACATTTTTCCCATTCTTTTCACCAACATTTCAACACAACATTCAGAATGAATTGCTTTTCGCGATAAAAGTGAATAATAGAAATTCAATATTATATTCTGAGTCATAGTGTTATGAATTTAATTACTATTTGAACATTTGCTCAAAATTTTTATTAACATAAAAAGATCAAAATAAACATTTGAAAAGGCATTCATTGAAAAACTTATGTTTTGCCTTATATTGCAATCCATTTGATTAATATTGAAGAGTATATCAAATCGTTATTACAAAAGAAGACAATAAGTGCCACACATTTGGTGTGAGTTTTGAGTTATGTTTGTAATCATTATTCACGGCTTGAGTATCATCTCATCAAATATTAACAGCGAATGTATTCCTTGTTTTTCATTTGTGTTAACTCTCATCACAACATACATAATGACAGAACAAATAGTTTTACAGAACACATACTTTTCAATTAAAACATGACTTGAATTCATTTGTGAATATTTTCTTAACTCAACCCAAAATAGTCGTCAAATTGTTTGACAAATATCTTTGGATTTGAGGCAATATTTAAAGAATTTGTGGGAAACATAAATCTATAGCCAGTTTTGGCATCAGATGATTATGTGATCGTTAATCTAATTTTGATTGAATGCAATTAAAAACACATAAATGTCATCGTTTTTCATGTTTGAGCCGAGCGTTTGTTTTTTGGTCGATTCCCTCAACAGATAATAAGTTTGATATTAGTGTTATATCTTACGGTTGAGAGCTTTCATTTGACAAACGAATGCGGTATTGGTTGGGACACATACAAAGAGGTTATGCCATAACTATGGCCTTCAATAGTATCCAATAATAATGGTATCCATTGTATGTCTATTCTATGTCCCAATTTGGACGATAAGAGTCATAAGACTGACCAAAATATGTGTTTCATTTGGCGATCAATAATTTCTGCTAATATGACAGTTAGTCGCAGAACTCTAATCACACTTTCAGTAATAAATGCGATTAAATAAATGTATTTTATTGTCTCCTCATATATAACAAAAAGTTTGACAAATCGACAAACTTTTCAACACTAAACTGGACTCCACTTCTTATAACCGACTTATTTAGACTTCCATTGGTCTTAGATTTTGCTCACAACTCAATAAATCACATTAAAGTGTGGAAATTGAATGACTCTCAATGGTGTCGGCCCTACACGAGAACCAGATTCTCTTTATTTGCTTTTTGTTTGATTTGAAGCAATAATAACACAAAAATACAAAACAAAAGTCGTTTTTATTCTGACCGCTGGCTATGACTCCAATGAATTAATGTCTCGAATCAAAAACGTTTAATAATCTTTAGTCCAGTTTTCTATCGATTCTGTATATTATTTCATTGCTTTTGTCCTCGAAAACAATTCTATGAAAAACTAGACTTTTGTTTTCATTTTAGTCTTGAACTGAATTGCGAAATAAATGATCAAGTTGATTCTTTTTTTCTTAAGCACATACACTTCGCAATCACATCACTTGGCTTAACATTATATTTGAGTGAACTTTCAATTCATTAAAATTATAGAGAATTTTACAAAATCTGTTGCAAAACAATCCCAAAAACAAAATCCTCTTTTGTTTTATTTTTTGATGAGATATCACTAATTAATAGCGTTGGGAATCATTCCTATTGAGAATTATTGCAATAATTTCAACTCATTTTCATCAAATTATTTTGCTTTAAACCGTTTTTCAATTGAATATTTGATTTAAAATAAAAGCTTTGATTTATTTGAGGGGAAAAACTCAGTTCAATATGAATCATATTTTTTCAAAAATAAGTCTTTTTTGTTAAAAATCGGTTAAAATGCAAAATAATATCTTTTCTATTACTTTACTATTATTTCAAACACTTTTTGAAATATGTCTGAAAAGCCACGAAAAATGAGCCCAGACTTGAATTGACTAATAAATTGAATGCTTGAAGCAATAGACAGACAATTCATAGCTATTCATATGATTTGCGAATATATTTCCTGCAAATGGAGACTGAATTTCAAACAATAAATTCTTATTCAATACTGAAATGTATTTTCTATTCTTTTTTTTTAACTTATGATATGATTAATGTCTTGCAATACACAGAAATGAAACGAAAAAAAAAATTTGAAAGCATTTTCATCTTGAAATTGATGACATCAAAGCATAATATTGTTTTTGATGTTCAGTTGATTTTCAATACTAGAATTCTTTTGGAGTGACTCTCATTCTGTTCCCATTGAAAGCATTAATTTGATTAACTGTTGTTTTGCCAAAATATACTGCAATTGACAACAAATGACATCTGTTTTGTCATATTCTTCATAAAAGTGAACATCATTTTCAAAAATACATATAAAAAAACTTTAGTATCAGTTAAGGTATGAATTATTTAATTTAATTGTTTACTAAAATAATATCGTATCAAATGTCATACAAAACATGTCCATGATATTTATTCAGAGAATTCAGTGAACAGAGAAAACTATAAATAAATGAAAATCAATTTCTTAGAAAATAATACTCTTTGAAATATTTGTTGTCTTCTTATTTGCGTTTTATATTTAGTCTTTAAGTATGATATTGTGGACTATTAGTATCAAATGATCTTAAATCTATCAAAATCTTTGAAATCAAATTCAATTTTTTAGTAATTTAAAATGATAGTTTTATATAAAAATCGATCTAGCTCAAACGTGCCTATTATTATTCAAATGACTTAATTTGAATTGAGTTGAAATTGTTGTCGAGATTTTGACAAAAGAATTATCTGAAAGTCTTTTGTGTTGACTTCCAACCAAAATAGAGTCAATTTCAAGAGAATCAAAGCAAATAGAAGTTTCAACTGAACTAGATCATAATAATACATCTTTCACTCACAATCAAATTGAGCTCATTTTCAAAACAATTTTTAATCTCTATGAAGTTTTTAGTAAATCTTGATGATCGATGAGCTAGGTCATATTTTTATGAGCAGTGTCCTAAACAATAGAAAGCAATAAATCATTTATTTAACATAAAATGTTTATTCTTAGAAGTATTGGAAGTAATTCAATATTGTTTCGCTGAGTCCACCAAACGATAGATTCGGTCGAAAAAATACTTTCATTTGATTTGCAATCGTTTGCATTACAATGAGTTCACAAAATCATTGTTTCGTATATTTTTAGTCTACAAACGACTTATTATTTGATAGCTTTTCACATTTGAATAAGATTTTGGTCCAAATATTTCTTATTTCAAATATTTTTTCATCAAATAAATGGACTTTCATTGAACTACATGTGAATAGATTCGCAATTCTCATAGATTTCACAATTTCTTTGAAACGAGACTTTCTTTAAAGCAATTCATTTCTTAGAAATAATGAAAATTTGATTTCAAATAAAATCAGGAAATGGTGTCAAAAGAAGTTTTACTTCAAAAACATTTATTTAAGGATTAAATCTTCAGTTTTGAGTCACATCTCTCGTAAATTCAGACCTAATGCGAGAAATAGACATCTCTTTGAGAATTGAGTTGAGTTGAGTTGAAATGATTTTATTGTTTGTAATTTATTTTTAACAACAAATCATTGGTTCAAATGATTCGGACTTTTGGTTCGACAGTCGATAAGACTCACGAGAATATTGTCTCAACGGATGAATCAGATTCTTGTGAAGAATAAAAAATATGAGTAAAAGTTGTGGAGAATTGCAAGGAGTTTGCATAGGACTCATCATTTATGACGCCGTTGTGGTCCATATAATCATTTGGTAGATCTGATGCCGTTTGACTCAAGCGTAAAGTTGTGGCAAAGCCAGAGCTGGGGCCGAGTTTGAGCCGTTTGACAGGTGTCAGACCAAACATAGCCTCAAATAACGACCAACTTTTAGTCGATTGAATTGAAAGCAACTTTGCTTTCCATCTGAAATTGTGATGACAGGACTCGACTCTCTGACAACCGATGCCTTCATTTATAATTCATTTCAGACTTTCATCGAATAATTTTCATACATTTTATCATTTTTTGTATTTTCTATTCTCAGACAAAATTCACGAATAAATAAATGCAATGAAATACTGACTAATAGTCTAATAGAGGCTATCATTCAAAATGAGAAGACTTTCCGATAATCCGTTATATCAATCAAAAGCGAAGAATATATTGAATTATGTATTTCGTAAGATTGAACTAAAAGCTTAAATGATGATGGTAACTCAATATTATATTGCAAAAATTTAATATTAGGACTGATTCATCACTAATTGAATAATGAAATTCAATATTGAGATCATATTTTGTGGTTTTCGTCTCAAAATAATGCTATAATTTGAGACGAAAACAAAATTTCTAATCTTTTTCTAACGAAAGATACGAATAGTTATTCATTAAACCGTTAAATGTCAGCAAAAATGTCGTCTATTTTCTTATGTATTTTTATTGATGTTTAATGAGCTAAGAAATGATACGTTGAGTCCAATTAAACAGAGTTTTGCCAAATAATGAAACATTGGTTTGACTTCTCATTGATATCGAGTGCAATAAATGTCAGACAAATTCTTGCGATGCGTTGTCTTTTGTGATCTGTTGACCATTTCTATGATTCTTACCATAAGACACATATCAAGAGTTTCAATGAATTCATGGAAATTCTCAGCCATTGAACTGAAATAATTGGTTCAAAAGATAAAACTCTAATCATTACTCGATTTACTCTTTTTTTCTATTCATTAATTTTCAATTGAATTCCATTCATTTCAATTGCAATAAATAGAAAAATTTGGACATAAAGTCTATATATATTTTCCTCGAATAAAAAATCAATAAATTTTTGATATTATGAATCAGTTGTCGGCAAAGAATTTGATTAAAACTAATGAAAGATATTATTAGTGAATAAAACTAAAGTTGAATGCATTGCAAAACTTTTGATCCAAGTTTTATGAAGTATTCAATAGTTTTGATGCTTTGAATTCATGTGAGAATTGTCTACATTATCGACCAGTTTTTGTTTTGAAAGTCTATTTGGACATCGATTTGAGTCGTTGTCTCCTTAAAGAGCTTTTATTCGACAGCTTTTGTTGGGTGTAATGCAGACCCGCATCACATTTTCCAGATGTACTCAAATGTGTACTTCATTTTCATTTCAAGTTAGGCCTCTATGTCTCAAATTGTACTGAAGTGTCCGTTCCTTTGATGTCATAAATCCTTTTATCAATTGACAGAAATGTTGGACATAATATCAAACCCATTGTTCGACCATTACTTTGATCTCTTCTTATCATAAATTTGTTTGTCATTTGAATATTAAATATGAATCCAAAATGGGTTCTATTGTAGCACTCGATTGCCAAACGATTCACATTGAGATTAACAGTCGACTGACCACTTTATTACTGTTCCTCACTACTAATCAATATGATCAAGGCTCTTTCATATTTTTTAAACTCAAAAAGCTTACGCATATGTTATCCCATATTTGAGAGTAGAGTCAACCACTTCTCATCAATTTTCAAACTAATATAAATGAGATTGTTCAAGTATATAATTCAAAAAATTGCATAATATTTCATCTGAAATAAATTAACTAATATTTTAAATTTTCATTCATTCGTGTGATTCAAGTATTTTATAGTTTTGAGTTGATTTCACAATTAATTCACAAATATTTTTGTGAACCATTATTGTTGTCCGGGTCCTTATTTTAAGAGATTCGATTCTATTCGAAAATATGAAAATATAATTCATTCGTTTCAATAGATTGAATGTAAAGTATTATATAATTGTTGTTATATTCACTATATTTTCATTTTAGTGAATGGTTTAGAAAATGAAGACTTTTTTCATACAAAGAAAAAAGATTTTCATTGAAATTCTCGACAATTGTCTCTCTTTCTTAACATATTTTTATTGTCAAAAAATTCTGTGCCTATCAATGAAATTATATTCCACCAAAATTGATGGCAGTAATGGCACAGTTATGGTATGAGTGCTTTGCATAACAAGACATTAAAATTTTTCATAAATATGTTCATAAATGTGTTCATCAAAATTCTCTTTAATAAATCATTTGGACGTTTCATTAGATTCTAATTTAAATGGAAATATTGTACAAAGAAAGTTGCACCTTGTCACTACCTTGTCACTACCTTGATCACATCCATTAGATTCTGGTTTGAGTTATATGAAGGATTGCAAATCAAAAAAGTACTTTCGGTTTAATACTTTTCTTTTATTGTGATTTATATTTTCGTTTCAAAGATTTTTGACAAATAAATTGAAAATACTTTAAAATCTAAAAGTTATTCGTTTTGAGGATATCATTAGAAAAGGAAATAATTTATATTCAAATGTTTTCGATATAAATGATTCTTGAAATGAAATATGACTTTAACACCGGTTATGGCACTCACACCACTCTGAGCCGACATTCATATGAAAATTTTAATAATAAATATTATTTCGATAAATTTATTGACGAAAAGCTATTGATTTTCTTCGAGTAAATGATTTTCTCTTTATTTAATGCAAACCTTTGAAACGCCCAGACATTTGCTTATTGGCGACTCTGGGCTAACATTCATAAGTTGTGTCATTCATAGCAAAGATATTTTTAGGCCAAACTTAACTTCAAAATCAATGATTTTATTGATTTTGTTGAAAATATTTAGATTTTGTGCGAATAATGAGTTAACAGATATACTATACCTGAGAGAGAGAATCGATGGCTTCTTTGCCGACAAATACCCGATTTGTTATAAACCCTAAAATTTATCGAATTTATTGCCATTGCGTGACACGACTATTAATTTTGCCAAGTATATATTTCAATTGAATTTCAAAAGATTTGCACAAATATAAGTGAAAGCTCTCTTCAGTCTTATTGTTTGATTGATTACTTTAGTACTTCACTTCAATATCTGATATATTATATTAAAATTGAGGCTTTAGTTTTGAACTTCTCAACCGATTCTAAGAAATGATTATATAAATAGTTTGGAGGCAAAGACCAAAACGAAAGCAACGAAACGATTCGCTTGAATAGAGAAATCTTTTGGAAATCCATTTACTTTGAATCAAAATCAATGCATTAAAAACTTTTCCCAAATAACAATACAATAGAAAACTCAGAATTCATTTCATCAAATGGTATTAAATTCAAGAAAACTCAGTATTTTTCAATATTTGTTTCTGAAAAACAGTTTCTGTATTTGTTTTCAATATTTTATGAAAAAAAAACAAATATTACTAATGTTTTATTGTTTCCGGAAATCGATAAACAATTTTAATTTTGTTTCATTTGTTTATCCAATTTATTTGATTTCTCATCGGATCAAAAAAAAATGCAAACATTGAGTTGAGAACTGAATCACCAAATTGTTGGACAATTAAAGAGAGTTTCAAACTTTCAATAGAGTTATCTCAACAATAAGTCTGTAATCAATTCTCACAAATTCGGAAATGAAGTCAAAATCAAAAGAAAGAAAATATTACTTCTATTGGATTCTGAACTGAAAAAAGTTTTCATTTCGGATGTAATGTTATATTATGTTATGTTATGTTATGTCACATATATGTGTTATCAGAGATAAGTCTCCAAAAGTAAAGTCAGAGTCCAGAGTATAGACCAGAACCGGATTTATCTGAAGACTTCATTTTCACGACTGAAAGGGTAATTCAAAAGGAGTATCAAAATTAAATGTCAAATCAGAGATACAAAAAAGTGTATGATTCTAATGTTGACACCATATGTATCCATGTAATTGTTCTTGAAACATAGTTTTATGAAAGATGTGAACTTGGTTCATTGTTTTTACCAATTTGAAACAACAATTCTTCAATTTTTAAAGAAAACCTTTTCATTCTTTCGATTCGAGAAAATTTAGTAAATATTAATTCAAATGAAAACTAAATTATGAATAGCTTTCAAATAAAGGCCAGATTTTCCTCAAAATTCTGACGGATTTTCTTATTTGAATTTAAAGTTTACGGAATTTTTTTCATTTCATTGAAAAGCAATAAAAAAAATTTGTTTTGTTTATCAATTGTAAAATGTGTATGACTTCCCATTTTAATCAATTGGTCTCCAGTGACAAACACTTTATGTCAGTATTGTTTTGAACATAAATTGTTTTTATTATTAATAACAAAACTGATAAACAGCAGCAGAAGAATAAAATTATTTTTAGCAAATTGTCAGCAAGATCAAATTATTACAAACCATTTATTTTTTTAACACAGTATGAAATCAATTCATAAATTGTCTGATAAATTGATATTATTCTTTGTATTGAAGGGTTTTAGTAGTAATAGCATAAAATAGCAGCTAGGTCATTCAGTTTTATGCACAACTAATACTCTCTTTGTTTTGAAATCGATATTTATTTGGTAACAGTCTTTCATCTGATATCGTATTTCAAGACATTCTTAAACTTCTTTTTCAGATAATAAGAAAAAATTTTCAAATCTAATGCAATGAGTGAAACAAAACTTAATACAAATATTTACCGAATATTTGTTTGAAGTTTACTCAATAAATATTAATTCATATCTTTATTATTATTAAAACTAAATAATAAAATATAAGTTTTGCGTAAAACTCATCTTTAATTTGAAATAATGTTTAAAGCATTGAATCGATATTTTGCTCTCCTCTCACATAAAGCCGGGGATTATTCTTCAGAATAAATACATTTTTTATTTCAAAAGAAAAATATCAAAATTGAAAACAGAATTAATACTTTTGAATAACATTAGACTTAAATCTCTGTATATATTAAAAGTCTTTTTTGTATTTAAGTTTTTACGGGAAGAAAGTATTGGAAAACTTGTGCCAAATATATGAATCAATTGAATATGAATAAGAGGATCGGATGATAGTGGAAGTGATGGTCCGCTTTCACGCATTTAATTCATTGCCTTAAATGTCGTGTTTTTTTAAATGAATTAATAAAAGACAGGCACAGAGTTAGGCATAGGTCTGGCAGAGAGCCCACAAACTGTATGACCAGTAAATTGATTGATATTTATGTGACACCATTTGCGACATTATTTGAGACATTATTGACCACTCATTTCGTCTCTGATTCGCTCTCTTTTCTATTTTGTCTCTTTTCAGAAGACCTGACGAATAGTAAAAGCAGTTAAAGAAGAAATGTTTTCAACCAATGAGTCTCTCATCGAGTGATGTCTGTGTAGTCTAAGCACAAGAGACCCGTTCGCCAACAGTTTCACAAATACCAGCCTTTTATATGATATACGAAGAGAACAATTAAGATAATAAGAGTCTATAAAAAAAGATAAAAAAAAGTAAACCTTTGAAAGCATTGGAAATGATAACAAAAGTTTGTCTGAGAACTGATTGTCGACCAGAAGTGATTCAATTGTCGGATTGGTTCGTATGTGGATAAGTGCCAACAGTCCGCACAATGGAGGGCACAAATACCACTTTTAGTTACACAACACCGCAAGTGCTGTCGACCTGGTGTGTCAACGGTGCCAACGACTCGACCCCAAACAGTCTCGAGGCTATTGTCACCACTTCTGAAGGCGAAAACTATAGTGACGTTAACTTTACTTCAAACGAATTGTGCGGTCCTTTTGCCAACAGGACTCTTGAAGATTACGAAGAAGGCATATCTCCGCGTAAGTCCTCTTCATTACGTCAAATCTAATTCAATGTTTTCACACAATTTTTGTCGGACAGGACTCGAAGCCATTTTAGTCGCTTCGTTAGGATTAATGATTATGGCGACAGTTATCGGAAACATTTTGGTCTGCCTTTCAGTGGTGATGGTCCGCAAACTCAGACACCCTTCCAATTACTTACTCGTAAATTCAATTCTATATATTCTTTGAAAAATCAATTATTTATTCGATAATTAGTTTTCGCTTTAATACAAATTAGTAGTCGACCGATAGTTTGTCGACAGAAAAACAAATTGATCTTGGTCTAACTGGGCCTTACTCTTCTTATAATTTGATATGAGTTCGTTTTATGCCGGCATTAATTCCGACTCAAATTCAATTACAATAAATAGATTATATATCCCAAGAATTGAAGGCATTTGTCGACAACTAAGTTATATTTGGGTCCAAATCCACTGATTGTATAAAAAACAAAAATATTTTCACTTTTCTATTCTTTGTGTGAAAATGAATTTCAATTTGAATTTCAAAAGTTAGCGATAAATCAAATTTCAAATAAAAAATTTTCCATTTATAAAGAAAAGAAAAAAACATTTCTTTGAATTGTCAAGAATTTGACCTAGACAACTCTATAGTAGTAGTTTCTCGATGTTTCGCAATTTCTATTAATTGATTTATTCATTTGAATGCTAAGAATAGCTAAAAATAATGATGCATCTTCTGACCTAGACACAATACAGAATAAATATACGTCAATGTATATTACGTCAAGTGCTTTAGTTTTTAGTGCAATTTGTAAGTGAGTTCTGCGTTCAAGTATTTAATTTGTTTGATGTCAGAAAAAGTACCATGATGTTTTCAAGTTGATAACAGAGAGTATTGCGAAACCAACTCTTGAATTGGTTTTTGTCTCCTTTTAATAACATAATAGGTTTTGCTGATAGAGTACCCACAGAGAGTCAAATTACTTACAAATTATTTTTTGTGAGAATCGATGGAATGGTTTTATCATTTGTTTGGAACTCGTGTCTCGTTTTAATCAAAGTTTCTTCAAATGATAAAAACATTAAAAATAATATCATATTTATTAATGATTTATAGCATTATATGAATTATAGATTAGATCTGTAATAGAAGTCACGTTTGAGTGTAATTATGGACAATATTTGTAGGTCTCGCTGGCAATCTCGGACCTGTGCGTTGCCATACTTGTCATGCCATTAGCCCTTCACTACGAGTTGACGGGAACCTGGAATCTAAGTAATGGTATCTGCGATTTATGGGTGTCGTTTGACGTGACGTGTTGCACCTCGTCCATTCTTAACTTATGTATGATCTCAATCGGTAAGACCACTGAATATCTTTTAATAAATACTTGGCATTAATGATAGAAAAACAGTAAAAGTCTTATGACATCAGATTAACTGAAGAAAGTGATGAAAGAAATAAAAGGATATGTTTTGTGTAATCGGATGTCAATTGTGTTATATAGTTGTGTATAAGTCGTGTATAAGTTGTGTATTATTCTGTATTTTTCTGTTTTATTCTGTGCTTATGTCAGATCGTTATCTTGCAATCACAAAACCGCTGACATATGGCGTTCGAAGGACTGCCAAACGAATCCTATCATTCATCGGTGCCGTATGGGTGGCCAGTGTTCTGATAAGTATACCTCCATTGTTAGTGTTGGGCAATGAGCATGGTAATGAAGAGGTGTCCACTTGTGAAGTGAGCCAAAACATTGGTTACCAATTGTACGCCACTTTATCTGCGTTTTACATTCCTCTGACTGTAATGATAGTAATGTATTACAAGATATATATTGCGGCCAAAAGAGTAGTCGATGCCGAACAAAGAGATCAGAGGCCGAGCACTTCTACACCACAGTTGCCATTATTAAGATCTCAGCAAAATGTTGACAACCATTCGACTCATACCAAAAAAGTTGACTCAAACCACGTCTGGACTCGAATCAAAGGATGTGATTGTTATGAAAATACTCAGAAAACGGAAACAATAGCTATAAATGCAGACCAGAATTCATTGGCCAAAACATTACGACAAACAAATGGTATGTCCACCACAGGAAGTGCACAGATAACGAAACTGACATCTCAGGCATCACATACAGCACAGCCATCACAAACAGCACAGCCATCATCATCATTGAAAACGGGATTCGAAGCTCAACAAAAGAGATCGTCCGACTCGTCCACAATCAATGCCAGCTCTGCATACAAAAGAAGGGCTTCCAATGCATTGCGAGAGCGAAAGGCATCGTTTACTTTAGGTTTGGCTATAATTTTATATTACATTATCTCATATCAAACACCACTTCATTGGGAACACCACTCCTTTTAAGCAGAGTTCCCAACAGAATATTCTCTAGTTTTATGAATAGCATTGGATTTCATATGTTTTCCATTTTATGTTTATTTTTTGTCATTTCCTTCAATTGTTATGACTTTATATAAGACTAAAAGTCAATCTATTATTTGTTTTCAGGAGTAATAATGACTGCGTTTACCGTTTGTTGGTATGAATCACAACAAAAACTAATTGAATAAAACAATTATTAAAACGATTGTTAACATCCAAAATAGGTTACCCTTTTTCATGTTAGCCCTTTTGAGACCATTCTCAGCGTCAGTCGTTCAAATTCCCCGATACATAACGAGCACAACCTTATGGTTGGGTTACGCCAATTCTGTATGTATTGCTTATCAAAGAATATTTTCTTTAGAAACGGTTAACAAAGACTCAAAAAATATTTTTCTTTTTCCAATCGATCAGATGTTGAATCCAATAATTTACGTAACATTTCATCAGGACTTTCGTCGAGCGTTCAAATATTTATTGTGCCTCCAATGCGCTACTATGGGATCCAGACTCAGGGCTGAGGCCTATCAGAGCCAATACGGCACAGATCGCGGCCATTATGTGCCCAATGAGTTCGCAGCCAATACCGACAGTATTGATAATAAACTGATTCACTTCAAAGACGAGCGTCGAAGCAGTCGAAGCACAGGTCGTTGCAGTACTGTTGAGATCACATCCAGAGATAAACTGGAAAACGAGGCAACTCTTTGATGTCTTCTTCGGTTCCTCTTATTCTTTATCTCTTTTTATACTAAAATTCAATTCATTTTTCAAAAGATACCAAAAAATAGATTTTTTCTCTAAATATTGTATTTTTTCTTCACTCAAAAGGTTTACAAATTTATATGAAAACCAATTCTATTCTCTCATTGAATTCAATTCTGTCTGAAATTAATCAAAAAATTTGTTTACAGGAGTTTTCAAATGTATTTTACCAAACATTTGTTTTCTCAGTTTTTCTCAAATCTTCCTTTTATTTAAAAATTCAAACATTTCTATCATTTATTATATTTTAGAGTGAAGTGAAAACCTCGGAATCTCTTTAAAATCAGTACTCTTTAAAAACAAATTGAGAAACATTTGTCTTTCAATGAGACACTTACCGCCAGAACTGCTATTTTTGTTAAATTTGCCAAACAATCAATTGATGGAAATTTTATTAATTTTTGTCTATCTTTCAAATTTTTCATCAAAAATGATATTAAATTATTTGACATAAATTTCTCATATTTTATCAAAATATATGAAATTTCAGGAAATAATTAAATTATTTTGAAGTCATTCAAAATTTCTGGAATCAGACTATTATACGGATAATGCGCTCCATTTGGTTAACACAATACACATTACAATACACTTCTGACAATCGTTTCCCTCTCCTCTCCTCTCCTTTCCTTTCCTTCAGATTTAATTCTAAAATAATTGAGTGTTTTGTTCGGAAGGCTTTCAAATGAGTGAATTTCCTTAAACTTTAAATAATATAATCATTTAATTAAAACATTTTCAATTCCAATCCTAACTCTTAAAGCAATTCAATTCAATGAGTTTTAGCGAATAGTTTTGACAAAAATTACTGAAAAATCTTTATTGAAACAAATTTGTGCTAAAATTCTTCATTTCATTCAAATCTTTTGAATCAGAATTAAAGTCCGATTTAATCGAATCCAAAAATAATTCAATTGAACACAAGATTAAGAAAACTCAAAGTCTAGCAAATGATAGGAAAATGAATTGATTGAATCTAATGAAAATCTATAGAATGTGTAATCCATTTTGTTGAAGACCTTGGACAATTGGAGAGTTGGTCAGTTCACTTCAGTGGCTAAAGAGCACAGTTTGACTGATAATGGAAATTGAATTCACAGACTATTTATAATGAAAATCAATTGAAGCGATAAAATTAGACAAAGATTGGGATTTCCTTTGACTTGCTCATTTATTAATTCAATATTTCCATATATTTGACAGAAAAGATTGATATCTGGTCAGCACATCAGCAGAACAATTGCTTCTCTCTGAGTGTGGAAGAGATTAAATCTTCCCAATCATTGATTGAATTAATTCAATAACGAATGAATCTATCGATGAATCGAAAAATTTATGGATTGACTAAAATTATGTTCAGTTTGTTTGGAAATCCCTGGGATTCTGATAATGATATCATCAAATATATTGTATGAATAGAAGTGCTTTTGGCAGAGAGTGGTCTCATTGAAGGCAAATACAACTCATTTACGAAAGTCGACCAAAAAATTCTTTAATATATAAATCATTAATAATATTCCGTTCTATTACTCAAAGCTCTGGTAAACAGTTCTGAAAAAGGTTTGAATAAAAAATTAATAATTTTTGTTGTAATCCAAACGAATACAATATTTGTAGAGAATATAGTCTTTAATTTATATGACAACACATTATTCACTTCATTCTGTGTCATAACAAATGGTTTTTTTTGTTTTGTCTAAAAATTATTCGGAACTTATTTTTTCATCACTTCTTTCCTAACATAATAACCAAAATATTCTTGAGTATAACGAATATCAGGGTATAAATATGACTGGCCTTTCATATCAGCACTCAATTGGTTTATATTTCTCACAATTAGGTCATTCTTTTGTAGACTAACTCTTCCTCTGAACGGCATAATAGAGTTCTGATCTATAGTTATGTATATTTGATCTTAAAGTAAATCTTTGAGTTTTGATTCCTATTACTTTTTGGAGGCGGTGTTCAACGCTTACCATTGAAGCTCTCGATCCAAACCACTCGAGAGTTTGGAGAAAATCTTTTCTCTCTTTTATTCACAAACAAAAAACTGCGAAAAGAAAGGCATTGAGTCTAAAATCCACTTCAATTGAAACCCACTCACAAGTCACTGGATTTTTAGCGAAATTTTCAGAACTTTATTATTATTTCTATTAATTCTCAAAACTTTTTCGTTTCGTTTGATTTTCTCTGAAGTTCTTAAGAGAATAAAAATTTAATAATATTTGAAAAAAATGAAAAAAATGAGACATAAATAAATTTATGCAAATTTAATACAGTTTTCTATTAAATCATATTTTGAGGCCAACTATTGAATGAATATTTGCGACAATCTATTGATTTTTGACTCTCATATCGACTGGTTTTGGATCGAAATCTTCAAATAATTTGATTTATTTCTCTGAAACCAATTCATAAGTAAATGTTTTCCTTCTTTTCATTACTTAATTCAAATTCTAGTCATTATTCAAAGAAATTGTTATTAAATTCGTTACAAAACTCATTAAATTCATAATTAATTTTGAAAAATAAAAAATATTTATATTTTATAAAAAAATTAAAACAAATGAAAGTGTTTTATGAATTGAATTGTTTTTTTGAATATTGAAAGCAAACACCAAATCAATTGAAAAATTGATTATTTATTTCAAATAATTTTATTATTAACTAAATGTGTGATAAATTTTCGCCAAAATTGTTGAACAGTTGTAAAAATTGTTTTTATCAGTAAATAAATGTTTTATTAAATAAATTAATTGAAAAAAACTATTTATCGAGTCTTATATTTATTGAATGTTCTGAACAAAATCGGAGGCAATAGAGAGACGATTGCGATTGCAATCAATTTAACAATAGTTGAAGTGTTGAAGACGTCGTCCAATGATTTTAATTGCGAGAGAAGACAACCCGTTTGGACACAAATGAAATTATAAGGCATTAAACCTATTATTTTGAACAAAAGATAAATAAGATTTTTATCGAATGAATAAAATATTATATAAATATTAATCGAAAGTATAGACTAACCGATGAATACTGAGATGAAAAATAAATGGATCGGTATTTGAATGATAGGCGAAGCGATGTTTAAGAACCAGTTGGGACTCATCGGAAAGAGTCGGAGGAATAACAGAACAAATATGAGTTGCGATCGATTTTCGTCCACTTTTTTCTGCAAAAATTCAATCCTTTTTGGAAAATACTTTTGTATATAAACTTTTCCGGAAAAGGCAGACAATGTGTAACAAAGGGAAGCGCCGATTGCTGTCAACAGACAACACAACGGGAAACCTAACCACACGTTATAGAGAGCACCGGCCAATAGGTTCTAATGGAATACAATATGAAAATCTGATTGATTTTTGTTCAAATTGTTTGTATATATATTTTTCTAATGTATTGGATTCGACTCTAACCAAGAATACAGATCCAGGGATTGCAAACGTTTGTTTGTAGAGATACGCCGAACAGAATAATATGAAGACATATGTGCCGTTCAGTTGACTGTATCCAACCAATAGACCCGAGAGTTGTTGCAATTGACTCAGACTATTGGGAAATCGCAAGGAATCCGATTCGCTTCAATCATTTTGAATATAAGAAAATAAAAATCAATAAATTTTTCATTTAGTTTACAACTCTTTTTCAGATAAACTCAAAAATCAAACTTTTTATTGAAAAATTGATTCAATATATAAAACACAGAATAAAAGGTTCGCTTCTTTTGGACACGATTTTCAGTCAAACAATTGTTTCGAAACAGAAAAAACTTAATTCAATCGAAAAATTAATAGCTTTTTGAGAAACAAATAAAATGACAACAAAAATACTTTTTTTAAAATACTAATGAATTCGTGAATAAATCGTTAAATTCTGGAAAAAGCTTTAATTTATTAGAATTTTTTCAATTCTATAACTGTTTCCCTATTTTTCTAATTAATGACTCCCTTTTATAAGTCAATAAAAGTTTTATAGAGTTTTGTTGCCTTCATATCACATGAAACGCTATTCTAATGTCAATTAATTTCGGTATTCATTGCTCTTTAAAACAACTATCATTTTGACTGAAATTCAATTAAATATTTTAATACATCATTTGATTTAATTGAAGGAAAATCCAAATCAGTATCGAATTGATTGTTAATCGAAGGCAATTGTATTGACGTTTAATTGATATTTAAGCCCTTCATTACAAAGTATGTAATCAAAGACTAATCACAGCTTTTGAACATTCATTTTCGCTATTCATTTAATTGATAGCTTGAAGCAAGAATGACCAAGCTCCACTAGAATCATAATTTATCCGACAATCAATAATTCAATTGACTTGATATAGTTGAGATTGGAATGGAGATATATATCACTAGCAAGGTAAGTTTTGAATATAAATCTCCACTAATTATCGAACGAAATTTGAAGAAAAATATGAAAACTTTTTGAAATTGTATTAATTAATAGAATTAGATTTTAATACATGAGATGAGGGCTAACATCAAAAGTATATCGATTAAAGATTTTGATTGCCATAAAAATAGGAAAGAGTGGCCACCCCTACAATAGCCCTACAATAGCCAATCGTGACTTTAACTATAGTTTAACGGAATTAATTTGAATCACAAAAATAGAAATGTTCTGAAAAGAGAGGCACTAATGATAGAGAATATCAATTGTTCTCAACTTAATGTCGATTCTCTGCTGAAGGCATAATAGGACAGGGGTTTAGCTTTTTGGCTGAATTTTAATGAGTATTATTTGAAGATGTTTTGTGTGATTTCATTCAATTAGGTGAATAGAAAGAGAAAGAACCATGGTTAATTTGTATTCTAAACAATTTATTGATTTATCAAACTCTGAAAAACAAAATCAAAATAATTTAGTTATAGAAGTGTCAGTCATTGCAAAGGAAATGGATGTAGTGTTGGCCTTACAATTGATTTACAGTAAATCAGTATTTAAGGCAAATTATGAAGAATCGACTCAAGTCTAAAAGCATAACAACTGAGGTCTCAATGATTCAAAAGATATTTATTGAGAATATATTTTGATTTAATCGCAAATTCATTATTTCATACAATTTTCACATTGAATTGGATTACTCTTTAATTTAATTATTCTATGAATATATTTAATATGTAATTCATTTCAATAATTCAAAACACATTTAGATAACATGGAATCGATTTGTTTCTAAAAGTCTCGCACAAGTATTAAAGGGATTTTCCTTATATTCATTGGCAAATCATAACAAGAAAAGTGAAACAATTTAACTTTTGTCAGGTTTTGTCAAATATTCACTGAAAAACTCATTGAAGGAAATGATACTTAATATTATGGGATAAAATTAGTTCTGCTTGTTAAAAAAAAGATGGATAATATGTTTTCTTTTATGTAAATTTCAAAATTATTATTTGAGTTGATTTCAGAATACTCTGAAGAGTTGATAAAATCGAAAGATGTATAAAATTATCGCACATTTTGCGTCAATAAACATATTGTTAGCGAAAATGTTATATAATTTAAAATTGTCTATAATTTTGTCTTCTTTTTTGTTTGGCTCTAATTTGTTGTCAAAAACTGTTTTTTAGTTCATTTTCTGCAAAACATTTCTTTTTTGGGAACAATTCAACGAAAATAGAGCTGAAAGGCATTACAAAGAAGAGACGGCACAGTATTGCAGAGGAAAGGATTCCCTTTTCCCAAACATAATTAACTATTGAAATGTTAAATGAGTTCATTAATGAAAAACGACTCTCAACTGGAATAGAGACGGACTGAATGTCGACTGAAAGTAACATTTGGTTCAGTAATTAAATTGTCGATACTTTATGTTATCTATAGTTAGAAGTACTTCCGATAAGAAGTTTGGCAGACATTCGACTTTTAATGACAAATAACCTCATAATCGCTTATATAAGGCACACAAAGGCATCAAAATTGAATATTTCACACAATATTTGATCTTTTATTGAAAATTTTCAAATAAAGACCAAACGCCAGTCAAATGTCAATCCATTCATTCTTAACATTATTATTAAACGTCTGATAAGAAACCGATTCATCACTCTTTCCACATATTTTTGTTTTTGACTTTAAATTTAAAAATTATGTACTTTTGACAAAATATTTGATTGGATTCAGTCATGTCTTTGTTATAACTCAAAGGAATACATTTTATGAGATTCTCGATAATAGAGCTTAAGATTCATTGATTACTCCAATAATTGACTCATAACTAGCAGTTCCCGACCACTATAGCAGATGTCTCACAATTTTCACATTTAATTATATTTGAACTCATGTCTAATAATCTGAAAAGTTATCATAACTTATCATAATATACCCATAACTGATACATTAAATGTTAGTTTCAAACAAATTACTGTTGTTTTCACAATATTCTCACTAATCGATTCATTTACAAGAAAATTAATTTATGTTTTTGTCTGCTGTCAACTCAAATAACCATGATACATATTTTTCAAAGCTAAATGACGGTATCAAAGTAGCATGCTAATTTGCTTCGAAACAATTGATTATATCTGAAATCGAAATTATATCCAAACAATTCAATAACTTTTAAATGATTTGATCCTTACTTTTGATCGTTTGACAGATTTGGTGCCATTTTTACCAAGAAGTAGAGCCAAAGTGTGAATGTAATGAAGAAAGTGACCGGGATCATTATTCGATAATTCATTTGACTCATCCTTTTTATTGAGATTAGCATTTTTTGGCTAAAAATTGATTATAAAATGGTTTCAAATAAATATTGAGTCAAAGGATTCAACTGATGACTAATTTGTCTATTTTTGTTAAATTATAAAATTTAATCATTGATTTGATCAAGATGTGATCATTATTGCTTTCAAGTTCATTTTGTTTTCAAATCAAAGTTCAAAAAAATATTTGTTAATAAACTTCGCGATATTTTTATCAATAAAAGGATCCCTTTTCTCTTTTATTCAATCAAATCAAATTGAAATCCATTTGTGAGTCAAACCAAACACAAGACGTTGTTTTTGATGAATTAGTTTTTAGTTTTCATTGAACAAACACTTAGCGAAATCTATTGGACTTTTCACTCGTTATTATTTCAATTGATTGCAGCACCATGGTCATATGATTTATAATTTCTTGTCACATTTATACCTTTACTTGCTTAGATAAGGAAAGTTAAGATAATATTTCATTAAAATTATAGCAATTTTACAAATCAACTCTTAGCTATTTTAATGAAATTTCATAAGAACTACCTTGAGCAATACTGAAAAATATCTCTAATAACTTTGATTCGACATTAAACTAATTTTTGTTAAGC
The DNA here is from genome assembly GCA_034700625.1 of Tectocepheus velatus. NCBI lineage: Eukaryota > Metazoa > Arthropoda > Arachnida > Sarcoptiformes > Tectocepheidae > Tectocepheus > Tectocepheus velatus. Next base: position 5,341 of record JAQIXV010000304.1, on the reverse strand, counting down.
ATTAAAAGTAGGACTTTTCTTAAGTCACATAAATTGAACTTTAATTGGCATTTATGAAATCTCTCTCCCACTTCCCCATCAATTAATTAATTTAATTCGTTTAAAATAATTGATATAATTATTAATTTGTTTGAATCGCTTAAATCCCTTGTCCTTCAAGAATCAGTTAATAGACAATTGGTTTGGAGAAAAAAGTTTAAGAAGTGATTTATTCGGGAAAATAACGATAAAAAAGGGTATAAAAGTAAAGATCACTTCCTTAAGCCTTGCATTCAATGTTATTGTTTGAATGAAAACTTATCTAAAAAGACGCGAATTTCTCCACAACTCCTCATCACTTGATTTCTTACGGAAAAAAAATCTTAAGAAAAAAAAATATTTCAAATAAATTCTTATTATAATAATCTTAGAGATAGCGCTGCAAACCATAAGTTTACTGAAAACTGCTGTGATTTTTAAAGCAAACCTCGTACTCATACCGAACGAAGAAAGGGGTCAATGTCTTCGACCGGCATCACATCCAATCATAACTGAGGTGAGAGCTCTTTACCAAAACCAAGATATTCGTAGAAAATTTCAATTGATTTGAGTTTTAATTGATATAAAATTAGTGAAAAATAGAGGAAAACCAATCGAAAGTATAAAATCAATATAAATATAAATTAAAGGGTTTGAGTGAATGTAACGCTGTTTGCGAATGTTGTGTATGAGTCGAGAGTCTATTTAATGATTTGTCGTCGAAATACTGGAAATAATAATAATTTGGGTTATTATTAGAGACTCTATTAGAGAGACATTGATTGACATAATATTTAATATTAATTTAAGCTATGATTCAATTAATTAACGATTGATTTACTTGTGTTTAGTAATAATTTCAATGCAAACAAATGTTTGTTTTTAAATATATTTTTAATGATTTTTATTGAAAAAACAAAATACAAAATGAATTACAAAATACTAAACGAAATGATTTGAAAAAATATTTTTATGTTTTTATCTGAAAAACTGTTTTTACTGACAAACAGATTGAACTCAGATTTGTTTGGATTTAGTTTTGATTTGGATTTTATTGTTTCAAAACATTTTTAAACAACATTTTTGATGTGCTTTTAATAATCAAATATAAAAAAAAAACAATTTTTACGTCAATTGTCTTGTCTTGCAATGTCTTCACAGCGGGAACGACAAGAGAAGAGGGAAAGGGAACGATCGCAGAGACAACTGACGACACCTTCCCTTCAGAACAACACAAATAACTCACTCTTTGGGGAACCGATCCGTAAGAGTAATCAGACGGACGACGAGACAACCAAACGAATCAAATCAACTTTAGGTGATTACCATTCAGTCCAAAGGCTTCTAATCAATGATCCGAAGCCATTGCTGGGTATCTCCACCCGAGAGATAACGAGAATCAAAGGACATAAGGCGAAGATCGAACAGATTCTCTCAGAAATGAAAATAATGGAACCGATCACTGCTTTGGATGACTTCTCCGATGAACCAAATGTCAAGTATTCCAACAATTTTAAGGATTTCAATGATATTGATATAAAAAGTCAACTCTTGGACTCTAATACTAATAATAATAATAATAATAATAATAATGAGAGTCAAATGTCTTCACAAAATATGGACAGAAATAGTCGTAAAAGTGTTTCAAATGACAATGAATGCGATCCGACGACTGGCAGACCTTTTGATGAAAAAACTAATAACAAGTCAACGAAGAAAAGGAAATCCTCCAAATCTGACGCCGAAAATGGCATTAAAAGCTTTTCTACAAACAAACGAACCCGAAGTACGAGCTCTTCAGAAGACAACTCATCAGAATCTTCGAGCAATTCCTCTTCGATTTCGGGCTCTTCTTCAGAATCTAGTGATGAAGAGGAAGAAGTGTTGCCCAAAATGTCTGACAACGAGAGAGATATCAAACCGGAAGAGATTCCGAACTCTAGACAAGAGACCCCAAAGACAGCACAATCGGGTCAACAGCCGGAGAGAGCGATTTGGGATTTGGATACGTTTATCGACAAGAAGACGACAACAACTACGAAGACATCTGAGACAACAACAGTCTCTTCAATCTCCTCCTCTTATAAGAACGGTTCCTGTGATAACATCTCTGACGTCATAAATAGGGTCGCAAAGGGAGAGCTCGGAGAGACTATGTGTTCCTCTTCCAGTAGTTGTGGAAGTGTTTCGCCGCCGACACCACCAAAGAAGAGAAAGAAATCGACACAAAGTGACCCATCGGTCAAAAACGATAACTGCAAACAAAGTTCGCAAAATTCATGGCTTAAAGAGTCGCCACTAAAGGCGTCGAAAACACAAATCACTTCGAATCAAAAGAACGACTTATTGTCTCAAAAACAAACAAAAGACGAGAAATCAAATCAAAAGAACAACAATTCTTTTTCGCCAAAAAGTCTTATCGTTTCGATTAAATTAATGCTTTTGAAGCGAATTCCTGGTCAGACCTCAACCGACAGTAGTGTCAGTAGTAATACAAGTCATCGAAGTCTCAATAGTTTCGATTCCATCGATAAGAACAGAAGAGATGACAACAATAACAGTAATAATAATAATATTAATAATAGTTTTAATTCAAAGACAAAAAGTGTCGAAAAGAATAGAAATGAGAAAAAAGTAATAAAAGAAGAGAACAAAGAATCGAATAAAAGTAAAGACAAAGAATCGAAAAGTAGTAATAGTTTTGCGAAAATAAATTCCTCAAAAGCGCCACAACTCCCGCCACAAGATAGTGATTCCCGTCAGAGTGCGTCAGATATGATGCAGTCATTGACACCTCGAGACAGTCGCGCCTCAACTCCGGCCGCAGTTTTGGCCAATTTTATAAAAACAGAGGCAAACAGTTCTCCGCCACAATTATTGCCGCCATTATCCAACTCATCACTGCTTCCAATACCTCCTCCGCTGACGACAGCACCGAATATAAGTCTGACCTCAAGCCGAACGACACCAGAGATGCCCAGTTCTGTGGGTCAACCGGACGACTACCTCTCAGCAGCCAAACGTCTGAAACACGCGGCGGACCGCGAAACGGACCGTACAGTCCAGACCTGCAAATATCTGGAGGCTGTCCTCTACTTCATACTGACTGGAAATGCAATGGAACAGAGAAACAGTACAAATGAAGCCGAAAAGGTATTCCTAATGTATAAGGAAACACTGAATCTGATCCGTCAGATCACAATCAAGTTTTCGAAGTCACGTTCACCCCATTCGGCAGATATACCGACGACTGACCACAAGTTGACGACATTGAGCTATAGGTGTCAGTCATTACTTTATCTTAAGTTAAGTCGAATCAAAAGCAAAGAGATTCGGGACAACAATAAAACGATTCAAAGCCAGAGCTCAGATTTGAACAGTTCGGGCACTAATGTGACGATCGCCAGTTCACTTCTGACTGCTTTTCAAAGACAGCTGTTTCTGTTGCAACAGTACCACACGGCACACGACCTCTGGCAACAGGCGGACCATCTAATAGAAAAGCACCCGTCGTGTAAAGCATTCTTCTTTGCCTTAGACAAGGAGTGCGGATCTCTGAGTCTGAACTCATCGTTCGACCAATTAGTGCATTACGTAAGGACTGGACTACAGATTCTCAAGTGATTTGATTGGCGACCGATTCTATACAATCTGTTAAACAATAGTTTGTATTTAATGTATATATTCAGTAAATAATTCAAAATATATTATAGTTTTTTGTTTTTATGTATCAAATAATTATTACTTCAGATTTGATGAGTTTTTGCACTCATTAACAATATTTGCACCGAAAATGATGCATCAAATGTTATTATTATATATATTTACAAATTAATTATTATTATAATTATTATTATTTGCATTAATTTTTCAATCCTTCGAATAAATATTTCGATTTTTCATCAAATCATTTGTTTTTTCTTTATTTGTTTGTTAAGAGTCTTAAGACTGTTGTTATAATTTCAGTCAAATCTTTTCAAGGAATTGATTGAATCGTTTTTATTGTTCAAATGATTTTCTTTTGTATTCAAAAATAGTTTATTTTTGATATTCCAGTGAAAAGCAATTGAAGTATTGGTGAGAAGTTTTGACTCATTTGTGAAAATCTTATTTATAAGTCTTATTCGCATTCGAGTGAAAGTTCATCGAAAGGCAAAACAGTTTTCATCGGAAAACTCTTTTCATTACTGTAGTGAAGGACATGAGAGCGGCCTCAGAGCTAAACATCAGGTGTGACGTCAGATGGAGTTCACAATAGACTGGAAGAGTGTGGGTCGGACTCGTACTGTCAAATCTCATGTATAGCCTGAGGACAGTCCACATATTGGAAGGAACTTTTGTTAATTACCTGAACAAATGAGAATTGATGGCCAGTCCTCCAGTCCTTGCAATTCACACTTAAGAAAGCTTTGAAAATAGCGTCCATTCCTTTGATTTTATGCTTTCTTTTGATTTACACATTAATAGAGTTTTGAGAAAATTTTGATTCAATTCTAAGAAAAACTTATGAATAATGAAACGGAAAAACATATGAAATGAAAAACTATTAATAATTTATTGAATTATTGACAAAATAACCGGTAATTCATTTACACATAATTTATATTACAATTTGTTTAAGCAATTGATTAAAGAGATAACAAAAATCAGAATAAAATTCAAGCAATGATTTGATGAGAGGGTATTCGATGAACTCATCACTCTTTCAATTGAGTCATAATTGTCTTTATCTACGAATTCAATACTGTTTTGGAACTTCTTATCATCGAATGATTGGGCGAAACGGTTGGCATTATTTACATGTTTTACACCTTTTATGGTCTGGTCGTACAGACATGAGATTCGATAATAGCCCCAAAGGTCATGACACGGCTCTCCCGTCTCCTGATCCTCATTGGGCTCATCGTTGCTGTCGGTTACCGAAGAGTCCGACTTAAAGTCATTGACAGCACTATTGACGACACCATTGTCTGAATTTTGAGCACTTGTTTCAGTGTTGGCACTGATATCAATACCGGTGGCCCGGAGTATGTTCTCGATGTCTATCTGTTCCCTTTTAGGACAACCCATTTTGCACAATGAGTTCGAACTGATTGAGTTCAACACTAATTGCTGTTTGACTGTCGACGTCGCAGAACGGAATTTGATCACAACATTGAGGTATGAGCTCTCGAATTGACCGATATATACACGAACTCCGATGTGATCCAAATGTATTGTAATTACATTATTATTAGACGACTGAGTGATTCGAATCAAATTATTTGAGTTTGAAGTACTTCCGTCACTGAATGTCGACGAAGGAGTGGCCGACCCTTAAAGA